>MAIP01000075.1:0-99441 GCA_001736125.1 Pseudozyma tsukubaensis | reverse complement strand
CACACACACACACACACACACACACACACACACACTCTCTCTCTCTCTCTCTCTCTCTCTCTCTCTCTCTGTATTCGAAGCGATGAGGCGTTAGACAACGGAAAGAAAGCTCTCTTTTGTCGCCTTTTCTCTAAGCGACACAAGCCAACAAAGGGTCCAAAGATCGAGACCTCTTTTCTCGATCGAAATTGCCAGTATTGTGCAGCATGGTGTCTGTATGTGTGTGTGGCTTTGAACAGCTGAATGTTGACGAAAGAAAGCGTGGTTGGAAGTGCTCACCATCGGACCGTGTTGGGTTCTTGCTTCGGGATGCATGATGAGACACGGTTTCATGGCTGAGTGAGCGCTTGGCAACCTTTCTCTCGCTGTTGCATCCGAACTCGCATCCATGTGCCCCGCGAAGGCGCGTGCTCTTTTGGACAGCCGGTGCGATTTAAAATTCGCTGCATTTCCATGCATTCCTTGCAGCTTTGACTGTTCTAGTGCCCTTCAGAGTCTAAAATTAATGGATTTTATTTTTGGTCTCTGCACCGCCCGCCCCTTCGCTTCGAACAAACGCTGTGTGTGTAGCATGAATGACTGAGCCGAACCCCCCCACCCTCACGCTTTTCCGCGGTGTGTAGCGAGGTCTGCCAAGAATAGCCAGATCGCTAGATGCAGTGAGAAGAGAGAGGAGCGGAATTAGATCGCATGCTGTGAAGCTATGACGCCAAAAGAAACAAAAGAGAGAGAGCAGAGGAGGGAATGATGAAGGCGTCGAATGTCGACGAATGATCTCTCTGCCTAAACCCACTAGAGAGAAAGAGAAAGAGGGAGAGAACTGAGAGCTTGATGGTGGCTTCGTGAGCTTTCCACAAAGGGTTTTCCGAGTCCTTCGATGGAAGGTTGCGTGGCTTGATGTCGACGACCGCAAGGTGCATCATTAAGACCTCACCTCACTGCGCAAGCACAGTCAGAGCTCTGTTTTTTGTTTTTGGCAACGTGACACGTTTCGCAACTCACACTCAACCTTTTCGATCTTCTTGTCCCGAGCCCAACCCAGCCTAGCCTAAGTCGACAACGACAGAGGATACAGCGATTCGGATCGCACTTGGCATCTCCTGTTCGGCTGTCCCGGTCTGAAGCCTAGCTTGCTGATTCGGACCGCATATAATTACGACTCGTTTCTGCTTGCGTCCTCGGTTTTTCGGCTCAATTTTACCCCACAACTGCTGCCGTCTTGCTCATGCACGTAACTTTGCGCGCTGCATCCCGAAAAACCCCTGCCACTCACTCAGCAATCACGTCTGGTAACATCATACTGCAAGACATCAAAGAAAATTCGATATCCTCTCTCACTCAGCCTATATCTCTCTCTCTCAGACACACACTGTGCTAGATTGGCGCAAGCTCTCTGTCACGCACACTCACCAACAAGGCTGCCTTACCTAGGCTTTGGCGCGCAACATCAGTCAACAAAACGCAGCTCTAAATTCCTTTTTTCTTCGCTACCGAGACATCGGCATCAAGCGAAAGAGTTCGAAGCTAGATCAATCAGCTGCTCATTACTCTCGCTCTCTCTCTCTCTCTCTCTCTCGCTCTGAACTCTTGTTGCGAGCCTTGTCTCCTCTTATCTCCTTCCGCTGTCGACCACAAGTTCATCCGCCCGGCTCGGCTCAATCCGACGACCTTTTGATATCATCCTGCAGCCTCAGCCTCTTCAAGTCGCCCATACTTTCGGTTCTTCCGATCTTCGCGCCTAGGCTAAAAAGCAACTACGAAAGCTCAGTCAGGCAGACTGTCAGTCATCCTCTGGGCGGTTCGATCTTCTTGGCATTCATTCAGCATTGCCAAGGCTTGAAACCGGCATTCTCGGTGCAAAGCAACGATCAAGGCTTGACGACTGTCTTTGTTCTCGACCTCTGTCAAGGGTCCTGTCTGTACCGCTCTTTTGTGTGCAAGCATTCCAGCGTTCAAAAAGGGCAGTCGAATCGAGGGTTGACTTTCCTTCCTCCAACATCTGTTCCCTCAACCTCGGCTTTTGACAAGCGCATTCACCGCAACCACTCGCAACGAGTCAACAACGTTGCTTCTTCCTCCAACACCATCACTGCCACCTCAATCCTCGACCTTGGATTCGGAGAAAATCACCTTCCAAGTACCATCGGACGCCGACCATGGCCATTCCACTTCCGGTCCAAACGTATCAATCAAATCGCAAATCTTCAATCATGGGCAGTCAATCTCCCATTTCACCCGCCAATATGGGCCTCTACTCCCCCTTCTCGTCTTCGATCAGCATGTCGTCCTCTCAATACGGAAACAGCTGTGCGATCACTATTCTCAAAGGTGATGCAGAGCATCCGATTCACGCCCATGCCCCTATTCACCAGAAAGAGAACCACGCAAAGCCACAAAGCCCTGCTGGTAACCACTCATCTCGCTTTGCTTCCTCCTTCTCGAATTTGCGATCCGCTTCGCAAGCCACCTCTTCGGGCTTCGACTCGAGCGTCAATGTTCACGCTGTCTCGGATCAAGGCGTCTTACTTCCCTTCTTGGATCGGCCGAGTGAGGTCAAGGAGCTTCTCTTTGACACTAAAGCCAACGAAGCGCTCATGTACAGACTCTGCCGAGTCTTCGGCGGCAACCCACAGCATCCCACGCAACGAGGTCACGACGAGCGCTGGGACGAGATGCTTGAACTTCTCATCGAGCTCGACCGACCTTTGCTCGACGATGAGGACTGGCTCGTCCGACTCGAATCGCTCGTAATGGAACGTTCGCCGGAGCTTTGGGCGCAGCTTGCCCGATGTCTCGGTGCCGACGGTCTGACGTTGCATCCTGTGGGTCAGCCTAGTTCGTCTCGATTTGATAGCTGGGCTTTGCCTTCGAGGTATCTCAATGCTAGCGATCATAACGACAGCCCTCTCTCGGCTCCTTCGGCAAGCTCAAGTGACGCAGAGGAGGACGATGGGATGATATCGGTCAATGTTGAGCCTCTGGAAGAGCTGCCGCCGTCGTATTCGGAACAGCCGGCTGGAAAGGTGCAAAAGTCGTCCTTGCGCGAATCTAACTCGCCGGCTACATCGCCGCTCAGCTTGGCTCCGGAGTCTGCCGCGGGTGGACAAGCTTCGCCTAGCGAGCTGTTTGCGATGTCGGCTAGCGGCGAAGATTCTGCGCTCACCAACTCGCTCGAAGACATTATGGAGGAACCTGGTGCCGCTTCGTTGCAGGAGAATCGATCTGGCCATCGCAGGGCACGTTCGCACTCGGGCAAATTCGCAGGCTTGCGTATTTCGGCTATGACTTCTTCGAGCAGTCCCCCTGCTTCTCGTCGCACTTCGAATGCTTCTGATTTTATGGGGGGTGCGGTGAGGAGGGACAGTTCGAGTTCGCCTCTTCCTACGGGAGCTATGTCGCCCGCTGGTCTTGCGCAGTCGAGTCGCGATGTTTCGCCTACTACGACTACGTCGTTCTCCAGGCACCGTAGACTTAGTACTATGATGATGCAGAACAACACTACCGCTCCGCATGTTCAGCATGAGCACAGCAGCTCGAACGTCGACGCTGCTCATGCGTCTGGCTCTGGTGCTGCTTCTTCGCCCAATACGATTGCTTCGCGACGTCAGCGCGGCGTCAGTGAGGCTGGACACAGTCTTCGTGGCCTCAGTTTGAGCAACCAGTCACAGCCGCGACGCCGTGCTCAGAGCTTTGCTCGCTCGTTTGCCGAGCTCAAGTCTCCCTCTGAGCATCTTGAGCAGCTTCGGGCTGAGCATGCCAAGGCAGAGGCGGATAGGCTTGCAGAGGGTACCAATCGTATGAGCCTGCGCGATGCCCACAAGGGTACAGGGGCTGTGGCTGCTTCGGCTCCGGCTGTTCCTACCGCTGGCGCACTCGGTCTGCACCCTGATAGCTCTACGAGCTCGACGTTGCTCGACCCATCTTCGACCGCAACGAAAGATAGGCGAGCTACGGTTGGAGCGGGACGAAAGCGTTCCAATAGTAAAGCTAGTAGCAGCACTGGTTCGACTTCGCCTTCTCAGCCTGGATTGTTGCCAGACGGGCGAACTCGTCATCCGTCTGCTAGCTTTGGTTCGCGTGATCTTTCGGAGTCGATTGCTGCATTCCGTGCAACGATGGGGTTGTCGATTTCGCCTTCGCCGAGCGAGCGCAACTTTGAACCTGAGGAAGCAGCTTCTGATGCAGGAAAGTCGACCGACTCGTCCTCTGCGCGCAAGCGTAAAGGTTCGGGTGGAGCCGAGTTGCCAAAGCCTACATCGAGGACGGCTAGCGCTGTGGAGGCTAAGGTTTCGCGTAAGGGGTCGCCTCCCAGCACTACCAACAACAATCAAGAAGCTCAGCCGGCAACAGAGGCACATTACGAGCAGCCTAAACACATGCAAGAGCTTCAGGACAGGAACCGTGCCAGCGGCGTCAGTGCTGGTGGTAGTGGTCTGGCGCTTGGCGGTGGATTCTCGCTCGCCAAGTCGGGCGCGAACTTTCGACGTCAGTCCCATGATCCTTCTTCCATGACGTCCTTAATGCGTTCAAGCTTTGGTGGGGCGAAACGAGGAGGTGGAGCTCAACACTCGTATCGCTCACCTCCTTCGGTTCATCGTCGGCCGGGGGGATTTGTTTCGTTGGCTCAAGAGTATGAGAAGGCGAGACACGGTAGGAGGGCCAGTGAGAGTGGATTTTCGATCCATAGCAATGCGGTGGCTAGCTCGCCCAGTAGTAGTGTTGCTAGCTTGGACGTAGCTGGTGGAGAAGTGGGGAGAAGGAGGAGCGAGGAAGATGGGGGAGGGGTGGCGAGGGTGGTGAAGGAAGTGGCGACGCCGGATATGGATGGAAAAGGTGAGCCTACGCCGAAAGCGGGCGCTACTCCGAGAGCGTCTTTCCTCTCGTCGGCGAATAGGTTGAATAGTGGCTATCCGTTTCCGAATCTTCTTTCGCGGGCGGCGTCTGGATCTGCTAAGGCTAAGAGTGGCAGTGACGAGGTCAAGGCGGAATCGGCGCTCGCTCCTGCAACGCCGCTAAGCCCGCTCGAAGCTCGTCGTACGCGACTTAGTCCCACTGCATCCAAGGTTGGCGGCAGTGGTAGTGGCAGCCCACGTTCGCCGAGTCTCGTCTTTCCCATCTCGCCTAATCCTTCCTTTTCTCGGGCAGACACATTCCGAAAAGCTCTCAACGATAACCTTGCTTGTCGAACCGCTTTTGACCACCTCATCTCCATTTGCGGCCCGCACACGGCTCAAGCGATCAAGAGGCTCATTACGCAAACCGAACGCGATCAAATGACGGACGAAGAGCTACTCGAGAAAGTCGCTTTGCGGATAGGACTGGTCGATCACGAAAAGGCACAAAGTGTAGGCGGGAAAGAGGCAGAGGAAGCGGATGTCAAATTGGCAGAGGAGGGGTATGAAGAGAAGTGGCAAGTTTTTGTGGAACTTTGTAGGAGTTTGGGGGTGGGAGAGGTGGAGTTGGGAGAGGCGAGGAGGAGGTGTGGGCCTGCGATTGGGGCTGTTTGTCGCCAGGCGTGAAGTCGGTTGGGCGGGAGGAGAAAGATTTTTGTTTTGGTTTCTCGTTTGGTTTGGGTTCCGGTCAGCATGTAATGTAGTTATACCCGCGCTACGCAAAGCATACCTTTCAGTTCATAGCATACACGCACACACGCACGCAAAACATTGTTAGCATAGTCCATTTCACGCATTTGTTTGAATCACATACAAAATTTTCACCTTGTGCATCTTGCCTTCGCTTTACGAACGATGTTGGGTCGACTGGGCTTGTTGGACCACTGGCTGTTTTGTGTCCGGCTTCGCTTTCTGAAGACTTGGTGTGGTGGCTTCCCTGTGGGGCGAGCAGGGTCAGCGCTTTGGTCGAGACAAACGAGTATCGATTCGCAGACAGGAGAGGGGCTGCTTGCTACAGTGGTATCTGTTCAAGAAAGGGTTGCTAAGTCTTGTTTCAGACTCAAAGACGTTTTGTGGGGTTTAAGTTGATTTTGACACGCTGGATCGTTCTGTACATCTGGCCAAACAGATGAGTGACAAGTATATCGACGTTGTTCGTTCCTTATCTACACTACTTGTTCGATATCAGCAAAGGAAACGAATTGATCCGATTAGATCTCGAATCCAGCCACGTCGAGCACACTTGCCAATACGACCCTAGCGATGCTTGCCAGTTGTTCTACGCTGTACCCTTCCCTCCCTGTCGTATCGCCCGAGTTGTGGTACATGGGATCAGCAATAGGCCCATTCCTCTCAAACACCCAGGTAGCGGGGAAGTTTTGCTCCCAAAAACTCTGGTGGTCGCTACAGCAAGCCGGAGTGTAACCCTGTTCCAACTCTGGCGTATAGATCTCTGCTAGATTCCAGATGTGATTCGTTGCGGTGGAGGTGGCGAGTTTGTCTGGGAAGGCGAGTTGGAGTGGTTCCCCCGGTTTGCGGTATGCTAGCATATCCATCTGCAAGGCTAGCTTTAGAGAGGTTCCGAGCGATGCAAGGGAGGAAGCGTAGTGTTGGGATCCGATGAGACCTTGTTCTTCTCCCGAGAACGCAACGAGTTGAACAGGGCTAGAGAAGTTAATGTTCGCAGAGCCCAGGGTTCGGGCGATGGCGAGAAGGGCAGCTGTTCCCGAACCGTCATCGTCTCCACCGGGGGCAGTGGTGGAGCCGAATGTACCACGCGAATCGTAGTGCGCTGACAGCAACACTGTTCCTTCTCCCTCTGCACTACTCTCCTTCTTCTCCCCCTTCTTCCCAGAGGTCAAAGAGGATCCAGCGGGGATGTGACAGACCACATTAGGCGAAAAGTAAGGTGAGTACTCAAAGTAACTACACTCGGCCCCCTCGAAGCTGCTCAAACTCGCTTCCAATTGCGATTTGATCCATTTGCCCGCCAACCTCGCGCCAAATGTCGAACTGTGTCTCGAATGCCATTGGCCAATTTCTTTCGGTTGAGCTGCTTCACCGGTCAATATGCGGAGATCTTGCAGGATACGAGATTGGTTGAAATTGGAAGGGGAGGCGAGTTGGGCGATGTGAGCGTTGTATTTGGGTTTCTTGTATTTGGGTTCCGGTTTCTTCCCGTCATCGTTCGAGGCGATACTTTGCAGGTAAGAAGTGGTTGGGCGAAAGCTAACACGCTGAAGTCGAGTGTCAAAGGTAGCATGCTGATCAACCGTGGAAAGCTGCGGCTCAGTAATCGCGAGCAGAAGAGCGGACTCGTCTGCCGAAATGACGCTTGCAGCCGAACCCGTTTCGATGTTCGAAAGCTGGAAAGAGATCTGGGTGTCTACTTGGTTCGAGACTGTTTCGGTCTGCATGGTTCGTGAAAGCGTATCAAGAGCGCGAACTTTCCAGCTCGAAGTCAAAGACTTGGTCTCGTCGACAATCGCTTCTTGCTTGAACAGCACAACCTCATTCGGTCCATCCTCGAGTAAGGGTTCCGAGACGCAGTTGGACCCTGCGTGGGCACGATGCAGAAAGTAAGGATCAGCATTGTTGCTGCCTTCGATACGAGCGACTTCAGACGAGCAAGTCCAGGCTTTAGACCCAAAGTCGCTATCGATGGACTTCGACGTCCAGTAGTCCCATCCTTTTAGAGTTGAGGAGAAGGTAGGCACAGCAGCGACCGAAGTAGCCGTAAGCGCTACCGACGCTACGAGCAGCGTACGCTGTGCAAAGTTGAGCATAGTTGCAACTTCAACCGATTATTTAGTGACTTGTGTTCTTGATGTGATCCCAAAATGGGTGTCGTGGAGAAAGTTGTCGGTGAATGAAGGTGTTCTACATAGACCCTGCAGAAAGAATCAATGCCGAAGCAGCGATGGACTCAGCTTTGATAGAAGAACGAAGAGGCCCAAGCGTCAACCCGGCGGCATTTCGCCCTATCCATAAATGTTACACCCTGAAAAAGTGCACATTTGTGAGTTTGGCGGATTCAGATCAACGCCGTACCAATTCGATGTCTATGGTTGTCCGGGAGAAGCTTTCGCCTGCAACAACAGTGGCGCCCACGCACAGCATGCATAGACAGACAGGCTTTTGGCAATCAACAACATCCGATGCAAGGGGTCCCTGGCCTGCACAACTCTACTACACCTTATCTAGTCGATGAGTTGGTGTTAGTTGTTATCGTCTTTCTCTGGCTCCCCTTGTCCCAGGTCGGCGGCAGATGGCCTAGATGACCCGCCAAGAAGCACTAGATGCCGTTTACGCTTCTTCGGTTATCCGTCGTCCCATATAGTAAGAGGCTTTGTCGTGCGTCATGGCCTTTTGTGGCGTGGGTACCAATTGGCTCGGATATCGCGTTCATGCGTACTGCCACACGATGGGGCTATTTTGTTGCCCTTCGTCACCCTTGCTCTTACTGTATTTGGCGCCGAAACAAGGCATCGTAATCGACAGCAATCCGGGCCGATGCCAATGAGCATCTCATGCCTTCTAGCAATGTCATGTAACGATGAGTTCTGCGACATTTTCGCCTTTCGCTTGGTCGCAAAGCGCGGCAGAACGGGCGATAAGCGAATCCACGAACATTGAAGAGGAGAGAGCAACATGACCCTACATCACGGCAAATAGTCCGGGTTGTCCAAATAAGCGTTAAAACCATTCAAGCCATCAAATCCGACCCTTTCTTTTAGCACCATTCTTCTTGCAACTCCGCCCAATCCACTTTCCACTTTCCGCCTCGCCTAATGTGAGAGAAGATAGCAACTGCGAGAGATCTTCCAGCATGTAGTCAGGTTGTTCGATTTCGCCATGCTGAAGGCTTTCCCCACAATCTGTTGCCAATCTAGGCGCATTTGTCAAAGTCCAAGCTCCGGCATGGTGTGTGTAAAGCGATCCGATTCGCTGCAGTCCGTTGTGAATGGAGTCCATCTAAGTCGTGCAGTATCGCTGATGAAGCGGCGTGCCAAATGAGAAGCAACAGGTCCGGCGGCGACCAGCCGAAGGTATCGCTTTCGATCAGTTCAACTCAGACCCAATCAGAGGAAGGCGGAGAGAGTCCTATCCCCACATTGCTGCAAGTCTATCGACAAGACCACTTGAATTGATAGCCTTGATCCCAAAAACGAGTGCCGAGTGCCGAAGCCATGTTCCTGCCTTACGAGGTAATGCGGCTTCTAGCGCGATGTTCAGCTGATAGCTAGCCATCATGCAACAATTCGCCTTGCCCTATTCTTGTCAAGCCATGATGACGACGTTTCGAGCGATTGATAGATACCATAGTTCGTCCGTTTTGCCGCTTCGGCGGTTGTGCCGAACCTTTTTTTGCGCCCACTAAATGTTAAAGCCGAGCTCGGAACTCGGATTTGTGTTGCCAGCTAAGCGAGACAGCGACGGCGAACGATTGAGCATCTTTGGGAAGAAGTTGTCACCGAGGGTTCACCTCGCGAGATCAAGCGAGATAGGTGAGGCACAACCGACATTCGAGCTGGTCTCCCGAAGTCAGGAAGCTTGACTGCTGACTCGTGAGTCGAGTTCAGCTGTGGACATCCTGGACTGATCTAATTGGTAGCAAGATTGAACTGAAGCTCTCGTGGCCGCGCGAAACGCATCGAGACAAGAAGCGAGGTTCTCCCCAAAGCCGCTGTTGCGAGGTCAGGGTCTGCAGCTTGCGAGCTGGAGATTTTGACTGGCGAGGAAGAAGAGGTCTGCAGCGGCGGCGGAAGCGATTTGGTTTTTGAGGCTTTTTTCCTCTCGCTTCTCTTCTTAGCTTCGGAGTTGTCCGAACGAGTTGACCAAGCATCCTACCAGTGCTGGTCCTTCCTCCCAGCCATGTCGGTAATTGGCACGATGCAGCTCAGCCTCCCGCTCACAACAAGCGAGAGAGTGGATATCACTGAAACCAGGTGCGTGGCGACTCGTTTGTGCGCTTAGCTTGATTGCGAGCATCAAATCGCGCAAGATTTGCCGTGGCCTCGGATCCATGCCAAAGGTGGTTTATCAGCTGGCAAGTGTTGACAAGCTTGAAACAGATGATGATAGACTTGTCTTCCATGAATCTTCCAGGATCAGAAGAAAGTAATACCCAATCGTATCCTGTCATTTGGTCACCCACGCAATGGCGATGCGAGCTCGCCAACATTAGTTCTGGTACTCCGACTGTCTTCGAAATTGAGTGGTCACCCTAGCTTGCGCTCGCCTCGATCAAAACCCGCTGGACCCACGCAGCAACGAAAGTGATAGACTGCGACTTCCAAGAAGCGATCAGTTTGGACCCTGGCACAATTCCGAGAGTGGCCACTACCGCACCAGATTGTCCACCAAGAAGGGTGAGAGGACAGGAGGCAAGGATCGGAGATCGTTATGCAGAGCTACCAAAATAGATTGGAGCGTCAAAGAGATGAACTGCTAGATTGATCCATGTAGGATGACTATCTCGCATGAGTGGCTGCGCTCGCGCTATTGTTGAGGTGCATCTGTTGTTGTCGTGTAGCACATCAATGAATCCAATCAACGTTCAGCCTTTTCTTTGACGCCTCAACCCCTTCTCAAGGGAAGTCATCGGCCGTTCAAGAAAGAGTCAAGACCCTGATCATCATTCTCTCTTTGGCGTAGCCCATACTTTATTATTATATAGGAAGAGCAACACTCTTAGACTCTGCTTTTGATTTCGCACGAAAAGGTTCTTGCTTCAGTGAGTCGCTGAAAGCAATTCTTAGCTGCAAGCACGCACGACAAAGTGTTCATGCGCTATGCACTGTGTCACCAGTTCTAGCCTTTCTTTGATCTCTCTGCATCCTCTCATTGGTTCAAAGTCAACGCCTTTTTTGCTGTTTGGTGATATCGGTACCGCTCAACTGCACATCAGATTTGCGAAAAGTGCGTGCATGTTTGGTGTCGATTCGATTAACGTGGGGAGACCCTTGTTTTTCCTTTTCTGATTTCCCTCTCTCGGCTCTGATTTGCTGCTCGGTCAGAAAAAGGCAGATTCTCTTCCCGACCACCGGTCCTGAGCTGCCGGTCAACCTTGGTGCTGTCTGTAAAGTACAATTTGTGTCAAATCTGGGAGCCGCACTTGCTGATCAAACCGAATGAAGACCGAGTTCACACTGGTGGCATTGCGGCAGTCAGACAAACCAGGCCGAACCTAGCTCAGCCTGATCTAGCAACTTGAAGCTTGACTAGAAAGGTCTTGCTTTTGCAGGCTAAAAAGAGAGGGTCCAAGGCTTTCCGACGACATGACCGAAGGCAAAATCAGTAATCTGCCTCAACTTTCAGCAGCGTTCTGTTGCGTTCACCTGTGAAAAAGAAATCTTGCTATTGTTCTTCACTTCAGAGATTAGCATGCTGCAATGATATTATTAATAATAACAAGCGCTCGGATTGGTTTCTTTCGATTGCATGTTGTTTCTGTTTGGTTCGGTTGCTCTTTTCAAGTACCGCTCGCCATTCTCAACTCGCGTGGCACTTTAGCACGCTTTAGAGGGTTGAGATAGCCCACCGTCAGCTTTCCCTTGCTTTGTCTATCTCAATTAGCAGCCATAGCGAAGAGAAGAAGGGAAGAGGAGAGCGCTGCTTCCATTTCGCAGATTTTTCTCTTTGTCCCGCTCCCGTCCGTCCTCCTCCATTGATGTGGGTTGCAAGCAGGAACAGCCCACGGGCGCCTTGTATGAGACCAAAAGGTTCTGTCGACCTCCGCTTCACCCTCTCGTTTCGTCGGATCAGCAACCCGAGAAAGCTTGTGCTTCCTTTCTCATATCAACTCCTGTTGGAACTGAACGCTCTGCTTCGACCAAAGCTTAAGGAGGAGGCGATGGCGCAAGGCTCAAGTTCTACGAGAGTCAAGGCTTTTTCGCCTTTCTTACGTCTGGTCACGACTTTGATGGCGCAGGACAAATTGGCTGCACTGCTTTGCGTGATCTGCTGCTGCTCATTCTCAAGAGATAGGGCAGTGTTTGCCTTGCCTGCACTTTTTTTTTCTCTTCTTCTTCTTTGAAAATATCCAATTCCCCGGAACACTTTCCTCTCTCGCTCGTTCCTAGCTGGACTCGTGACTGCTTTTCTTTGCTCGGCTTTCTCTTGCCATCTGGCTTTTTTTTCCCACTTGCCCCGCTCTGCGGTTCCGCCTGTCTTGATCTTGGATTTTCTTACCGAATTGGGAAAAGACTGGCTTCTATTCCGTGGTCCTTTGACCTTGGCTCGTTTGCAGGACCCTGCGGCCATGTTGCTCGTTTTTGACTGCTTCTTTCCTTTCCCGTCTTTTTCTACAAAAGTGAGATTGAAGCCTGAGCGCGAAAGCATGGCTTGCAGCAGCAGCATGCAACTCTAACTCTGAACTGGACGTTGATTTGGCCTCACTTATCTCGCCGTTGGCCTCGAGAGACACAGATACCGACCCTTCCCTTCCTTTTCCCTTCCCTTCGCTTTGCTGCAGATGCAGAAAGGGTTGTCACAATCTCGCTCTTTCCTCTGCATTGCGCTGCTCATGTTCCTGCTGCTCCCGTCCTTTGCTGCTTGTCCAGTCTGTTATCTCTCTCTCTCCTGCTCTGTTTCTGCGCTCTTGAACCCTATCGGACGCGATACGCCTGACTGTGTCTATTGGCTTGGCTGTTGCTCTGTCACTTTTGCCTGCTCTTGTGACAGTTGCATCAAAATCTTTACCCTTTCCCCCCCTTCTCTAATCTCTCTCTCTCTCCCTCTTTCGAGTTGCTCCGCCGGGCTGTTCTGCCTTGCATTGACAATACGCTGCTGCCCCGCTCTTTTGCTGCTGCTTTTGAGCTCTGCCTCTGCCTATCGCCACTTCCGAACCATATCGCTCTGCGCCTCTCTCCAGTCTCTGTCTCTGTCGCCATATCTGCAACTCTTGAGTCAAGTCTCTTTGACGGAACAAAGGCGCGATTGCAGTCCGTCATACTGTATCAGCCATTCTTCTGTCCTCTCTCTCTCTCTCCGCCCGCTCTCGGGTCTGTATCAGCTTGTCAGACAATCAGACAGTCAGCCTCTGCTAGCCTTTCCATCTTGACTTGTACGCCTTCCAAGCAAAGCCATTCCGTCGTGTCTTGCGATCCTTCCATTCTCTCATTCTCCCAATCTTCCTATCATCTTCTCTTCATTCTCTTTCGACTTTCTCTCTAGACGCCCCCTTGTGACCTCACAATCCATATCCTTCTTCACTTCATATTCGCCCTTCTGATCGCCTAGACGACTCTTGTCGACCTTCAAAAAAGCGAAAGCGATAACAGCAACTACGTTTCGACGACGACTCCCAGCTACATACCATCGCCTGCCCTATCTATCTCATCTGTTTTTTCTAGACACCAGCATCGTCACTCTTCAGCGTCATCTCGCGCTCAGTCTTCTGATAGCCAGCCCTGATCTCATTGCGCCTTAGACATTGCCGACTGCATCTACACCAGGTGCTCAGTCGACTTCTTTACAAAAGCATAGTATCTCGTCTCTGCAAAGAACACGATACACCTCATACAAATCTCATGGAGCAACACTAATCGCCCTTTGGCCAGCAGGAGCATCTCAACTGCTTCCTCTACATATCCTTTGCTTCATCACCGCAACATCGTCTTTTCAACGGCTCGCCTTGCCGCCACAACCACCTCACATCGCCATCTCCCATTGTCAACATGGGCTTCATCAAAGCAGAAAACCAACCCGGCTTCGGCCCTGGTCCCGTCCACATCAACCCTAATGAGCCTCAGCCGGGCCAATTCGCCTTCCTACCCTACAGCAATGCAGGCTTCGACAACATTCACCCTTCCGACCTTGGCAAGCCTGGCACCAGCGACGGCCGCTCTAAAGTCGCCAGAGCTTGCACTGAATGCAAGTCGCGCAAGATGCGCTGCGACGGTGGCCTTCCTTTCTGTGGTCGTTGCACCACTCACAGCCGTACCAAATCGTGTGCCTATGTCGACCCCCCCAAGCGCTCGCCCATCACTCGTCAATACGTCAGCACCCTAGAGGCTCAGCTTGAGGAAGCCAAGAGGAAGATCGCCGAGCTTCAGACATCCGGCAAAGCTCCCGCCAACAAGTCCATGGCAGACAAGCCCGCTCCTCCTACCCGCCGGGCCACCCAACCTTTCATGCAAAATCGCTCTCTCACCGGCGAAAACGTCTCGCATGCTTGCGGCTTCGCCCCTGTTGCACCTCCCTCACCATCAAAGAAGCGCCCTCGCTCCAACACCAACGACTTTGACGATGATGAGTCCGTCTTCGACCACGCCGCTGACCACACTACAGCCAAGTCTGCCGCTGACATCGACATTATGTCCGCTCGATCCTCCAAAGACGTTGATGCTCTTGGCGGCGGCAATTTTGTAAGCCTCACCAGCTGCAACGCTGCTCTTCAGATCGCATCCCAATTGAGTCTAGGAAGAAAGTCTGGTCAAGATGCCGATTTCTCCATCAACTCGTCCCTTGCCGGTCACGACAGTGCATCCGGTCCCTCCAAAGCCGGTACCCTCGATGTCTCATGTGAGGGACTCGCTAGTGCTTCGGCATCATCATCGATGCACCTCCAGAACGCCTGCACCCTCCCTGACAATGTCGACTTCTCCAGCTGGGACTCCGAGAGCCAGAGGCTCGCAGCTGACCTCCTCGAGTCCTTCTTCGAGTTCCACCTGCCTTCCTACCCAATCCTTCATCCCGCCACCTTCCGCGCTCAGCTTCAGGGGACCTTGTGCCCACCTCAGTCTGCAGCTTGGCCCATGCTTGTCAACATGGTATTCGCTCTCGGTGCTTTCGAGCGCAGAGCTTCGGCTGACGAGACTGACATGGACACTGTCTTCTACGACCGTGCCAAGCAACTCTACAATGCTGTTCTATTTGACAAGGCCGAGATCATCTCGGTGCAGGCCTTGACGCTCATGGCCAACTACTGCCAGAAGAAGAACCACTTCTCCAGTGCCTGGATGGTGCTTGGCAGTGCGTTGCGCATGGCCATCTCAATGGGTCTTCAGTCGGAAGCCGCCTTGCAAGCCCGCGACATGCCCGCATTCGACCGTGAGTTCGGCCGAAGACTTTGGTACACTCTCTTCACCATGGAGGCTGATACATGCGTGAGCATGGCAAGACCTAATGGTTTGCTCAGCATCAACGCCGATGTGGCACCGCCTCAGAACGTCGACGAGACTGCCATGTCACCCACCTCTGGCGAACTCCCTTCGGAGGTCTCGGAAGCCACCATCAGCTCGACGCTTGCTATTCATGCCAAATTCGCTTCCGAGATCAGCATGCCTCTCCAAGCCAGGCTCATGAAGGGTCCCAACCCTACCATCGAAGAGATCAGGGCCTTTGATCTCAAGACAGAAGAGTTTGTCGACAACTTGCCAGACTATATGAATGACGGCTACACTGGTCCTCGACCGGCCTCGTTCTCGGTGGCTTCGGCCCGCCTTCGATGGAGATGCAACAACTTCCGCATGGTCATGTTCCGACCTTTCTTGCTTTCGAATGCTGTTGCTGCTGCAGCAGCGCGCACTCGTGGTGCACCCAGGCCGGCGCTGCGTCCTGCTGTCAAGCAAGCTATGGCGCTTTGCCGAACCATGGCAGGCAACAACATCCGCTCCATCTCGACCTTTTGGGACTCGCACCCGCACAACCAGGCCATGGCTTGGCATGCCATCTACTTCCTTACCCAGAGCGCACTCGTACCGCTTGTGTCGTTGTTGGACGAGCCAACAAGCGAAGAGGCCCGCGAATGGGTGAGTCTGCTTCAGACTTGTGTGCGTTTGCTCGTCGACATGGGTCACATCACGCCTATTGGTGCCAAGTGTAAGGACGCTATCGAGAATCTCGCCGGCGGTCTGCTGCGTGGCGCTGATGACGACAACGATTCGATGCTACTCAGCAAATGGATCTCGGAAGCTCATTCGACTGGAGCTGGGTCAACAGCAGACGTTGATCCTCTCATATGGTCGTCGCATCTCATGGTTGCAGGCGGCAACGGCTCTGACGATACAGGCTTTGCCAACATGGTGGCTCATCCCACGGATCCTTCGCTGACCATGTCTCTTGACAGCGCTTCGTCCGATGGCATGTCGGCTGCGTTTGACTTTGCTCGTGGCATGGATACGTCGCCAGGTGACCACCGCTCTTCGATCGCCGAGTCTGTCGATGCGTGGGCTAACGTTGCGGCACGTCCGATGACGACTACATCGCAGTGGTCGGAGCATCCTCCTTCGAGCTTGCCTGAGCGCGAGTTCTTGCACCGCGATAGGATCGACCAGTGGTTCGGCTTGCAGGCTTCGCACCCCGAAGCTGGCCGCCGCGATCACAACACCAATGCCGGCTCGATGTTTGGCACTTCAGAACCTGGATCGAGCCACGGCGCAGCCATGGTCGCTCCACACTCTCATTCGGCTGCCACTCAGTCACACCAAGCTGCTCAAGGTATGGAGTGGCAGTCGGCTGCTCCTGTCCATGACAACTGGTGGACGGTGCAATACAAGCCACAAGATGCTTCGCCATCGAACGGTTTCCTGTACAACCAGGAGGCGCATGCTGGACCAAGCCAAGGCCCAAGTCAGGTTCAGCAGCAACACCCCATGCATGGTCACCCACACAACCAGTCGCAGCCTCATCAGCACTTCTTTTGAGCTTTCGTCTCTCAAGCTGTAGCCACCTCTTTTCTCTCATATCTAACACGAAAAGGGAAATGGGACTCGTTATCATTCGGTTGCGAACCCCTCCATTCTTTCACTTGTATACCCTGCAAGGTGCGATTGTATTCGCTCTTGTCACCATTGCTTTTGTTTCGGCTCCCGTTCCGCTTCCCAGATTACTCTCTTGTCTTTGTCGGTTCGAGCGGGCTTTGATGCTCGCTCTTTGTTTTCTCTATGCTTGTATTCTACTGCACTTGTCCTTTATTGACGTGGCCTCAACTTTGCCTCAACTTTGATCCATTTCCCGATAGCTCATGACAAGTGTGTATCAAACAATGAGCCAGGCTGCACCGAGTTGGACTGAAGCAAACAAGCGAGTGTGCCAGCAAAAGACGGGGATGATGTCGAGTAAGGCGAAGAGGGTCATGGAGAGCGTGTGTCTCTGTGTTGTGCTGTGGGTCGAAGCGTGCATCAGAGCTTAGTTGCCGAAATTAGACGGTGCACGGTGTTGCGCTGCAGAAGGAAAGAAGTGAAAAGGGACTAATTTGTGACCTTTGGCAGGCGAGGTGGCTGGCTGGGCTTCAAATCCCAAGCCCCACACAAAGAAAGACTGACGCTTTGCTGCGGTGTTGATCTCTGTGTAGGCTTGCGTGTGTGTGCATCTGAGCTGCGTGTCAGTGTCACACCACCTTTTCCGCTTCTTTGCGTTTCATGTTGAGTTTGCCCCGCGCATAACGCTTAGCATTCACACACACACACAGTTCGCTTGTTGTCCAACACTGATTCCTTCCAAGGCAGCAGCAGCTGCAAGCCAAGCCAAGCCAATACTCAACAGCGATCAATCCTTGTTTCACTGCCAATCTTGCCAAAAACGAAAGACGCCGCACGCTTGTCACAGAAGTCAGAGCCCACAGTGCAGTCAGGCTCCACGCTTGTGCTTGCCGCCATCTAGTTAATCTCTCTTCCCTTCTCGACCAGACCTTCTCCTTCTTGTTGCTGGTCCCACACCTCTCGTCGCCTTGATGGCATTGGAAGACAAGCTCGTATCAAACGGTCAAGAGCTACCTGCATCTCACTCTGATACCCACTCCACTTCCTCGAGTCCCACATCTCCAGCTCCAGCTCATTCGTCACCGTCACAACCTTCCTTAGACAACACGTCTTCTCAAACACCTTCAACAGGCAACATCACCATCAACCACGAGCACACATATCCGCGAGCAACTAGCTCTTCCAAGGACATCATCGACTCGGCTCAGTCATTGTCGTCCCTCAACGACGATCCCGACAACGACACAGTGTCATTCACATCGAAAGAACGCAGCACAGATTCATCGAGCGTTACCCCAACAACTTCGTCTCCCCTCTTGTCCACATCGCATACTTCGCCGGATCTTTCAGCCACAAACCCGAATGCCAGTCTTCACCTTGACCCAAGTATTCCTCAGTCCTCTCTCCGCCTGCGTAAACCAGCAGCTCAACGCAGCGCCCAAGGCATAGATAAAGAAGTCGATCCATCCTCCGATCAGTATCAAGCGAACGACAACATGTTCGGCAGCACCCCCACCGCTTCCTACCTCCCTCTCAATGCGAGGCAGGTTGGTCCACCCACCTCGTCCTACTTGATATCATGGATCGCGAAACACAAGATGTTTGTCGTCTTTGTCTTGGTCGCCATCGTTGTCTCGGTCCAAGTTCTTTTCGTGGGCCCTATCGTCATGGACATGGAACCCGTTAAAAAGCTCAAAGCAGATGGTTGGCCCGCATTGAAACCACCAAAATGGTTTCAGCCGTCCTCCGAATCACCGTCTGCGTGGTTCCCTTCCAACACAGAAAGCACACCACAAGAACCTTCCTCAAGCAAGCCAGGCGAGATTGGCCCAGAGTCATTCCCACCACCTCTCAGCGAGATTAGCCACGTTGGAACACCCCAGTCTCAGGCTTCGCTCTACAAGGACACCAACCCTCATCGTGGCGAGTTGCCCACCTACATCGAGGCTCTTCTTCAACGTGAACCCGTCCACCAACCTCCACCTTGGCCCCACAAGGCGCCCTCCATCACTCCCGAGATTTGGACTACCTCGACATGGACAGCACGCTCAAAGACAGAAGCCAGCGACGCCGAGAAGCCTCAATCACAACCAGACGAAGATGATTGGCGACCGGAACCATGGAAGGGATGGAAGCCGCCCGTCGAAGAACTCTCGCAATCTTCCAAGACTCTTCCTAAAGTACAGTTCAACTTCGAGGACCCCACTAAGCATTCAGGACGACGCAATGATCCAGCACGAGATGAACTGGTCGCTCTCCGCCAGAAGATGGTGCGCAACGCTTTCATCCATTCATGGGAGGGTTACAAAAAGTATGCATGGGGTCACGACGAGCTGCGACCCGTTTCTAGGACCGCAGAAGATCCTTTCAACGGATGGGGAGCCAGTATCGTCGATGCACTTGACACTCTTCTCGTCATGGGTCTGCCAAAAGAATACGACTTGGCCAGACAGCACGTTCGTGACATCGACTTCCGACTCGTCGGTGGTGGTCGCAGTGCATATGGCAACGCCGATGGTCAGATCCCCGTCTTTGAGACGGCAATTCGTTACCTTGGCGGGTTTCTCTCGGCTTACGATTTGAGTGGCGACGTGCTTATGCGCGACCGTGCCGAAGAGTTGGCACAATACATCCTCCCTGCTTTCAATACCATCTCAGGTGTACCTGTGGGAAGGATTCGAATGCCCGAAGCAAATGGCAAGCAACAGCTACCTCCGCAATCTGTCTCCAGTGTCATCCTTGCTGAAGCCGGTAGTCTGCTGCTCGAGTTCACTCGACTCTGGCAAGTCACGGGCAACCGCACCTACTTCGACCGTGTCCAGCGCACCACCGATGTCCTGGATCACAACATGACTGCAGGCCGCATGGAGACGCTCTTCCCTGTCACCATCTTCCCGGATCGCAACCAGTCATACGGAACCATCTCGTTTGGAGGCATGGCCGACTCGTACTATGAATACCTCATCAAAGAGCATCAATTGCTGGGCGGACGTCTTTCTCAATACAGTCGCATGTACGCGGCTGCTATTGAAGGCGCCAAGAAGCTGCTCATCCAGCGTATCGACACGGTTCCTGGCGTTGCACTCATGACCATCGGTGAGCTCGCCAATGCTAGATATACAGCCAAATTGGAGCATCTTGCCTGCTTCAGTGGAGGCATGCTGGGCTTGGGTTCGCGCATCATGTCCGAACGTGCCGATGACATTGACCTGGCTAAGGGCATCACGGGCACTTGCTGGTGGGCTTACAACAGCTCGACTACGGGCATTGGCCCTGAGAATCTCATCTTCTACACCAACGACGACGACGACCGTTTCGAGACGATCAATCTCAAGGATGGCACAGCGCGTCGAGGCAAACCCCGTGGTAGCCCCATTGTAGGTGTCCGAAGCGTGCACAGCAGCTACCTGAATAGGCCAGAGACGATCGAGTCGGTCTTTTACATGTGGAGGATCACAGGCGACCCAGCTTGGCAAGAGCGCGGGTGGCAGATGTTCGCCTCGTGGGCCACCCACTGCATGACCGACTCGGGCTTCAGTGCCATCTACGACGTCAATCGTTCGCCAGCTGACTGGATGGACAGCATGGAGAGTTTCACCTTCGCCGAGACCTTCAAGTATTACTACTTGTTGTTCTCGCCGCCCGAACTGATATCGCTGGATGAGTATGTCTTCACAACAGAGGCGCATCCTCTATTGGTCTCGAAGAACGGCAAATGGGCCAAGGCTGGACATGGAAGCAAGAAGTTCTGGGACGCCGATGCGAGCGAGGATTCGCATCTTCCTTCGCCTACCTCGGGCATGTATTCGGGTGGAGAGCGAGGTCAAGCGGGCGGTCTTACGAACAACCAGAAGCAGGCTCTGTGGACACAATGGCAGACCAAGAACTCGGCGCACAAGATCCGCGATCTCATCACTGGTCTTGGAGGTGATGCTCTTAAGGATAAGCTTCGCAAGCTTGTTGATCGTTCGGATCGCACAACTTCGGACGGCGCCGATACATCATCTGCTTCCGCTACAGGCGATGAAGCTACCGGAGAGCAGGAGTCAGAACATGCTCTCACACGTCGAGATGCTGTTGACGAACAAGGGCAGAGTACCGGACGCTTACTTGCCTCCGTGGCCGGCACATCAGTCTACGAGGTCGCTGACGGGACTCTCGAAGTCGAGTTCAGTGAAGACGCTACCGAAGCAACGCAGCAACTCGTGCTACAACAGCTCGAGTCGCATTACGACTCAATGGATTCGGACTCGGCAGCGACTTTGTTGCGCTCCATAGAAGCCGTGCAGGCAGCTGATGCCGAAGCTGAACGCAAAGCAGCAGAGGAGGCGTATCATTTGGCTAGGTTGAGATCTAAGGGCATTCGCTAGACAGTTCTCTTCACTCATGTATCCTGCCTTGTGTATCGTGCAAGACACGGAAGTAATTAGAGCAAAGCATGACAAGCTCGACTAGAGTTATAGAGAGATGATACTTGTGTGAAGTGCTTGGGTCTAGCCCTAAGAATGTCCAATTCCTGCCATCTTTCGTCAATTGTGTTGCTCATCATGCAACGCAGCCAAGACATTGCAAGCAGCTTTGATGGATCACCCATATGGCACTGCTGTCTAAGAGTGTGCGGAAGCAAGCATCCTGAGACCCAACTCTTTGTGTGACCATATGCAGTGTGAAAGTTGGTGGTAGTGAGCACGTCAACGCACGGTTCACGACGCTGAATTTAGAGTGCGTTTTGGTAATTCCGCGAAGGAAGTACACAGACCCTGAGCACACGCTTCCAACACCATCGACTAGGTCTTCCCCCCTTTCGACCATCATCATTCCAATCAACATCCTCCCGATACCCAACAACGATCGTTGCAGTGTACAGCAGCGCCTGCAATTCTCGGACTCCTCTGGGTAACTCGCCGAACATTCCGATCGCTACGAACGAGCCGGTTGCTGCCATGTCACGGTGAAACTTCAACTGAAAGCATACCCAATCCTATCATCTCGCCCCAGACCGGATCAGCGCCAGGTATAGTGGTGCTCAGACTCTGCAGCAATGAGCGACCTACGTATCCATGCAGCGCTCTCACCGCGTGTCGCTGTTCTTTCCAGCCCGGACGTCGATCGCGTCATCCAGCTCAACGGCATCCCGGATCTGCCAACACTTCTCCGACCCTTCGAATCCTCTGTAGAGCGTCTCTCCGTTCGCACATCGCAGCTGGAAACACGCATATGTGATCGCTTCCCACTACGCTTCGATCCTTACTCGCTCTTCAACCCGGACGCTGCACGTGCGATCAGCTCATCGTATTCTCAAGCCTTGCCTAGGCCGTCTGCTGTCGGTCGCTCAACGGAAGAGCTTCTTGACCGAGTCAACCAGCTGATCGCGATCAATATCAAGAAATGGGATGCGC
Organism: Pseudozyma tsukubaensis; assembly: GCA_001736125.1. NCBI lineage: Eukaryota > Fungi > Basidiomycota > Ustilaginomycetes > Ustilaginales > Ustilaginaceae > Pseudozyma > Pseudozyma tsukubaensis. The sequence goes on along the minus strand of MAIP01000075.1, from coordinate 77,442 downwards.
AAGTACCCAGACCGGCACCAGCACCTACAACAGAGAAGAAGATCGAGGCTCAGCCGACAAAGGACAACGAAGGCGAAGATGATGACGATCGAAGCAAGGCAGAGCCTTTGGATGAAGCGCTGGTCAAGTTGCAAAGAGGGTCAATGGACGAAGTTTCACCTTGGTTCGCAGCAGTACAGCAGCTCGTCTTTGGTCAGAGATCGATCGCCAAGCACGAATCCTTTGGTCATCCTGTAGCGGTGCTCTTGGCTGTCTCGTCAGCCTCACCTGATCCCATGAACGACTTTGCCAAGCTGTACGAGACTTCTACACAAACTTCGCCCTTTCCAGCACATCCATACATCAATCCAGACACGCTCAAGTACTACGTCCTTATTCATGACGTCCGCACTTCAGGCTCAGATCTGGCAGCATCAAAAGAGATCTTGGAACAGATCAAAAAGACGTATGGTCTGCACTGCTGTTTGCTGGCCATCAACAGCGCGTCGGATGATCGTGCCGCTCCACCCGCCGAGCTAGCTGCCCTCTGGACACCATATCTACCGACGATGCCCAGCTCGCCCATGATGACTTCGAGCCCCTTGCCCGATGCAGCGCCTTCCAATACCGCAACAGTGCTCGATGAAGAGGATGTCAAGCGAATCAAAGGATTCATTCGCGAACTCACCGCCCAATCTATCGTCCCTTTCATGGAGCGATACGTACAGCACATGGGCGACCATCTCGCGAGCTCGCGCAAAGGTCTGACGAATCGGCTCTTCGGTGCCTCACGAAAGCTGTTTGGCGGTGGAATTAGCGGTGATAAGGCTTCCAGTGGCGGCGGCAGCTCGGGACTTGCTACAGCTGGAGGCTACGATCCTCAACACGAGTTCTATCCGTACAGTTCGATCGAAGCGCAAACTCGACGATTGGCCGACTTTGCTTTCACCATCAGGGACTACAAATTGGCAGCATCAATGTACGATTTGGGCAGGAAAGATTTTGCAGGTGACAAAGCGTATAAGCATGCAGCGGGCGCAACAGAGATGTTCGGATTGTCACACTTGATGATCATGTTCACCTCGCGAAGTGCGCCCATCGACGTCGACAGCTATCTCGCACAAGCTTGTCAGGAGTACACGCTTCGTTCTCCTGCTCGTTCCAGCGCTGCGGGGCCGGTGGAAGAGAACCATGCGCTGCGAGCGACCTTGCTCTACTATGAAGCGTACCGTATGCTGGGCTACCTCCGACCTGCTCCAGCCGGGTTGGTCAGAATGTCACTCAACTCTGACGAAGTTCTCGCGCCACTGTTGTTGGAACAAGCGGCCCTGTCTTGTCTCCAGCTTCGACCGCGCCCCTCCCTTCGCAAGTTCGCGTTACACCTGGTAACAGCTGCACACAAGTACCAAGCATGTGGACAAAAGATCTTATCGCTGCGATGCTATGCTACCGCGGCCGTCGTCTATCGCAGCAAAGGATGGGCGCTGATCGAGAATCATATCGAACATGAACTGGGTATGCAAGCGTACAACGAGGGTGATTCGGACGCTGCGGTCGCCCATCTCGTCAAGCTGATCAAACCCAGTGCGAATTCGAACGAAGAGCACGCAGCGTTCGTAAAAGATGTTATGACGGCATACAAGTATGCGGATGCGACAAAGACGTTGGAGTTGAACTTCGAAATGTTCGATACGACAGGGGCAAGGCTGAAGTTTGTACCGGAGTCAAGTGCCAGTGCGACGGCTGGGGTGGAGGATGACAAGGTGTGGGAGAAGTTGGAGACGCAGTTGGTTGAGAGTGGATTGGGAGAGAGGGCTTTGGCGAATGGTGAAAAGGTGAAGAGGAAGAGGCCGACGAGTCAGACGTCCACTCAGGCGAGACAGGTGCCAATAGGTCAAACTTTTTGGTTGCAGGTCGAAGTGCTGAACCCACTTGGAGTCGAGTTGGCCGTTGACAGCATTAAGCCTGTTCTCTCTACCGCAGCCGCAGACTCGACTGCTGCTGAGGTCGCTCGACAACAACTCAAAACAGAGGACTACGAGTCGGAAGATGTCGGCTTGGTCACGCTGCAACCCTTTGAGCGCCGCGAACTACACATCCCGATCCGCGTCCACACTGCCTCCTCAGTCCGCATCACCAGCCTCACCTTCCGCCTAGCTTCGACGATTCACCTTGTCCAACACGTTCACCATAAGAAGGGCAAACGATTGAACGCTACCAAACAGCATCGAACGTCTATCGTTTACGCTCCCGATACAACTCTGGCCGTTTCGGTACATGCCTTGAGGCCGACGTTGACAGCAAAGATCATGGGAGCGCCGAAAGAGGTGTTGCTCGGTGAAGAGGTGAAGTTGAAAGTGGCGTTGAAGAATGAGGGGAGGGAGGCGGTGGAGGATATCAGGGCACTGTGCGATCAGCCAGGGGTTGCCACATTCGATGTCGTTGGGGCGGACGAGGTTGGAGGTGCAGAAGGGAAGGTCAGCATGCCGAATGGCCTCCAACTAGGAGCGCCACAGTTCGTGCTCGATCATAACGGCCAAACCCAACTCCAACCTGGGGAAGAAGTTGAAGCGACCCTCCTCATCCGCCCTATTACAACGGGGGACATCAGACTGGCATGGCTTCTCCCCTTCGCGCCGTCCTCTTCGTCCGATGCTGGCGAGACCTACCTCTCAAGACTTTCATTTGTCACCCACGTCACCGCTGCGGTGCAAATCAGCGTCGAAACCAATCCAACACGTAACGGCAACAAATGCACACACGAGGTGCTCGTCGAAGCACGCAACATGCTTCCTCACGATGAGGTCAACGTGGATGCAATCTCGGTCATCAGTCCGCGTTGGAAGATCGTTTCTCCATCAGCAGCGGAAGGGGAGACGAACAGCGCACAAGCGGTCAAGATCGCGCCTAGACAGACGTGGAGAGGCCGTTTGACTGTCCAAGCTGTCCCCACAGATGCTGCCGCGGGCGCAGCTGAGGAGCAAGGGGGGGAAAGCTATACAGCAACAAAGTTGCAAGACCTTTTGCTGAGTCGAGACGTTCGTCGACCGGCGCCTTCGGACGTTCTGTTGCAGGTCTCTCACTACAACTTCCATGAAGAGAAGACCAGAGCGGACTTGTCGAAGACGATGACGACAACGGCAGCAACAGCAGCGACGGCGATGCAATTGCACAAGGAATCACGTAAACTTTACCGCAAACAACACCTTTCCTCTGCCTTCCCTACGCTTTCTTCGCGCGATCGAACAACCACCTTTACACTGTGGGAGCCGTTCGATGTGGATTTTTCGCTGCACTTCAGCGTTACCCCTTCCTCCTCTCCTGCCTCTTCTTCTGCTGTGGAAAGCGACGCAACCGACGTTCAGGCGAGAAGTGGCAAAGTCTCTCTATTTGGCCTTCAACCAGGACCTTTACGAAGCCTGATTCGCTCACTCACCCATCCTTCCCTCCACGACGCCACCACAACATCGGGAGGGAAAGAGGTGAGGAGTCTGTACGCCGAAACGCTGAAACAAAAGGCGAGTCTGTTGCAGAACATCCTGACGAGCCGGTTGAACGTCGAAACGTGTCCCATTGTCGTCCATTACACCTCTTCAGCTGGGAATGAAGGAAAGCAAGCGGAAAAGAAAAGGGGAGGGGGAGGGTTGGAAAGGTACACCTTTACCCTGAGGAACTATAGCGATTGTTACAGTGCCAAGATTGAACTTCAGCTACTGGACAACCAAGACGCCGTGGAGGAAAAGGAAGGGGGAAGGTGGGTGGGGAGAAAGACGCTGAGATGCGACCTAGGGTCGGGGGAAGTGGCGCATGTGGAAGCTACGCGAGAATTAGGAAGGGCACGGGGGGAAGGGGTACGGTATACCGTGGTTAGCCAGACGTATTTGGTCGTTGGTAGGGGCGGAACAGTCGATGACGCTGGTGATACGGCGAGTGTCGGCAAGGGCGAGGGCGAGGGCGGGAGAGTTTGGGTCGGGAGGTTTGTAGAACAGCATTAGGCTTCCTCAGCTCCTTCGCCATGCAGTTTATCTCGCTGGTTGGAAATCTATGGAGCGGTGTAGACATAGTCGCCCCCTCAGTGACAAGTTGTGGTAGATTCTGTGCTTTGCAAGATGTTGCTGCTTTCGTCGCTGGTCCGTCTGATACATCCTCAGCGCCAATGAATGCCAAAGTGAAAGATGTCTTCGTTACGTTGGCAACCAAAGCTGCTTCATACTACTCCAACAGCTCGTCAAGTCACTCGCATCTCAAAGGGGGTAGGACGCTAAACGCAGTCTCATTGCTCGCTCACGTCTTTAATCTGATATCTGTTTTACGTGAGAGCCGTGCCTTACTGTCCATGCATTGAAGTCTGCTCGGACCGACGACGTGCAGAGCGGCATGCAGCTTCAGGTGTCGGTGCAAAGGTGACGCCGTGCCTTCGGTACCAGCATCGCAGTGTTGGACGGCCAAAAGATTCCAACTGAGGGTGAAAAGTGGGGGGGAGCAAGTTCGGCCTTGTCTCGGCGCTCAGTTCGAGTTCTTCGGTGTCTTTTGATGTGAGTTCACTCTCAAACACGTCTTTGGGTCCTGCCAAGCTTTGATCTTGCAAGTTTTGACTCGTTCTGGTCTCTCGAGCAAACGAAGATGATTCCTCGCTTGGACATCCTCCAGACGCTATGAGCTCGCGACCAGATCCTTGCCGGTCTCTCTCTGTGTCGGTCTTTGTCTGCCATGCCAAGTGTCGGTGACGTTGAGCATTACCGGTCTGCGTTGCACGGCGAGGTCTCTATGCTGCGAATCTCACACACACAAAATATTTAGAATTCCTGGCGTTGCGGCAAATTGCCATTTTCCCACCACTTTGGAAGAAGACTCTGGATTTTTGCACCCTGAACGAGAAAAAAAACCCTCGGCTGGACTGGACTGCATATGATGAGGGTCAAAAGGACACTGTCTGCAGGTCCGCCTCAGGGTTCCTCCGCGCGCGCGTGACTGACCTCCAACTCGCTTGCTTGCTACTTTGAAGGCTGTAACTTAAGCCTAGAGAAGGCGACAGCAACTGTAGCAAGCTAGGATAGGACTGAGAGAGCTGGAAGATGTAAGGCAATACAACAAGCCTGACCGAACAGCCTGACGCACGGCTCGTGCAATTGAGCAAATGCAAAGAAGGAAGAAGAGGAAGACCTCGACGGACGGACTCAGACTTTCGCGAGGAACGGCGGAACGGGCGAACTCGTTGTTTGCACAACCAAACGAGCACGCGGCTTGACCAAAAGACCAAAAAATGTCTCAATTTTCTTCGCGCATTGTCTCTTTTTCCCCATCCTCCAGTGTGACTGTGTGCCTTAGCCTTAGTGCCTTGGTGCCTTGGGGAGGCGATTTGTTGAACCCTTCGCTTGCGGGCTCACCGCGGCTCTTTAATTTATGCAAAAAGGTTAGAAAAGCGAGCTCCGCTGCAGATACTCGTGCCGCGCACCAGTCTCTCTTCTCTTCGAAGAGCCAAGCTTGGATGGTTTCCTGGCTGCTGCTGCACCCTGCAAAAAATCGCTGCTTCACGTCTCGATTCTTGCCTTGCTTCATGAACAAAAGACAGACAAAAGGCAAAAGCGAGGCTCCCGTTACGCCCAATTTTTCACTAGCCCACAGAAGAAGCGGAGAACTTGGTGTGGTCTCGTTGACGTGAAGTCAAGCAAAGCGCAAAGCCCCCACGGCGAGGTCGACGCACAGTCAATCGCTCTACTCTCAAGCACTCATTTTGAGGGGAAATTTTGATTTTTGCTCTTCTTGGCCGTGCAGAGCTGCACGTCGTTTAGAGAAGAGAGACGAGGAGAAGAGCAGCTGAACACCGCACTGCTCAACTCAACAAGAGTCACTCGCTCGCTCACTCGCACCCTCTCTGACCTGCATACAGGAGTCAAAGTCGTCTTGATCGGAAATCTTCCATCGGGCTCATCACCATCACCAACACCATCCACATCACTGTCAACGCGGTCAAGGTCATCACCATCTTCCACACCATCGACATCGACAACAGCAGAATCTCTGCTGCCAGCTCCACCGAGACTTTAGATACTCCATACCCGTCTGTTGCTGCAGCCGATTCGTCGCCTGCTGCAACCACTTCACTGTGTCATAGAGGTCAACCATACAACAGCGCAATCGACGTGCGCATCCGTGCCTTACTATCATCGTTGACCACCGCACTTTGACTGGAAACGAAGACGACCACCGAAGACTGGAGGTTCCCTTAGAAGCGCCGTGCAACACGGCTCTCCTCTCAGCAACCACCCTAACTTAAACACTACAAGCTCGAAACCTTTTGTCACTGCCTCGAAACGTTCGTCACCCCAAGTTCGGCAACAAGCTCTACTGTATCACGTCAACGCTGATCATCGACAGCACTCACACAGCTTGTCATCTCGACGTTTGCGACTTGCATTCGCACACTCACTGTCTGCTGAACTCATCCGCAGCGAGTGCATCCCCCTTCGGCACATCCGACGACCTCACGCTGAATCGGTCGAAGGTCAGCTTCAAACCTTCGGAAAGCATCCGACTAGACAGGCGACTCGGCACTCATCCATCGTTACATCGCTGCAGCGGAACTGCGACACGGCTCAGCTTAAGTCCTGAGGAAGCATCATTCGACTCAGCCTTTCCTCAAAGACAGAAGATTCATCTTCCCTGCCACCGTCGTGATCATCGTCTTCAACCTTGACGGTGGTTTTATACATACAACACTGCAGTTGCAAACATGGCCCCGCTGCTACTCAAGGTCAAGGGCAACAAGTCCTTCAGCCCTTTCTCTAACCTTCACGATGAAGACTCTCTATTACGCACATGGAGGGTCTGCACCAAAGTCGCCGCACATCTCGAACAGGGTCAACGTCTAGAGAACCTCAGTTGGAGATTATGGTACCTTCACGATCTCATGGTCGAGGACAACGACGTCAAAAGTAGACGAGACTTCAAAAAGCTCTCCAAGAGCACCGGAGAGAAGCTAGACCGCGACAGAGGACGGGCTATTGGCGAACTCACAGCACCGCCTTTCCGTAAGACCGATTCAGGGGAAGCACTTCGCAAAAAGGCGGTCGAACGTCAAAAGCTGCGTGCATTGGCAGTAGCCAAGCTTCAAGGCAAGTTCCGCAATGGAGCGGGAAAGCAGAGCATGAAGGATATGCAGTACAACTTTGCTCTCGATCCCACCGTTAACTTTAAGCAGACCACCGTCGGCAATAAGGATGCATCCAAAGACTATGCTCAAGCACAGCGTCAAAACGGTCCGGTGGGCACGACCAACAAATTCCCTCTCCAGCTTTCACCGCAAGCTTCCAGCAACGACACGCGCGGAGACGCAATGGAGTTGAGCGCAGACTCGCAACTCGATGACAACAATATGGTGGATTCAGGTCCAACATTCGATCAGATCATGGCTAGTGCTGGATTTGGCGATATGGGCAATCAGGCCGGAGGATACAGGTTGGAGGACATTGAAGCGGCGGAGCGTGATCTTTTGCTCAACCACCACATCGATCTCAATGCACCGCTCGATAGCCTTCTTGCCGGCCTCGGCAACATGGACGATGTCCAAATGGATCTTTCCGATCTCGGCCTGCCCGTCGACAATCTCCCCAGCTTCAACGCGCCTTTCGACCAGAGCTTTGCCGACCTCACAGCGCCACAGAACGCATCGACCGGTCCCATCCGTCAAACAGGAGGCCCTATCAAGATGAAGCAGGTCAGAAGAAAGAAGACCGACCCGCAGCAGCCACAAAAGGTCGCATCGGAGCTTGCGAAGAAGAAGGCTGAGGAACTTCGCGCTTTCCGCAAGTTGACTGAGCAAACACAGCGGACTCACCTTCAGCATACCTCTCGCCCACAATCCAAGGAGCCCTCGCCAGATGGAAGCGTGGGAAGTAGTTGGAGCGTACCAGGTGCCGGCAACAACGGAGAAGCACATCCTGACTGGCTGAGCTCAGCAGCTTCGCTGTACGGCAGCTCGCAAAGCTTGCCCGAAGGTGCTCACCTGCCTATGTCGGGCTACGGTGGCATTGGTAATGCCCAGGATGCCATGTCAGGGCTGCACATTGACACCTCGATTTCGACCATTCATGGCAACGGTTCGATGCAGCCCCCACTCTTTGGAGCGCGAGGCACGTCCGTTTCGGTACCCACTACGCCTCTTCTAGCACCAGAGGCAGGCCCTTTCCAAGGCGCAGATCGTCCGGTGGATTCGCTTTCGGCACCTTCCTCTCCAACATTGCGACCTGCGCTTGCCAACATAGGTCGTTCCGGCTCGAGTCCAGGCCCCTCTACCAGTGCCAGCTCCGCCAAAGCAGCTTTAAAGCGTCATTCGACCGATGGCATGATCACCGACGGAACACCCAAACCCAAAGGTCGCGGACGTCGAAGCATTGCCGGATCCATCGCTTTCACCGCTATTAATCCAGATCTCAACAAGAGGCCCGATGGTCTTCCTGCAGGAAGCTCAACCCCCAGTGTCTCTTTTGCCTCTGGCAGTGGTCACCCTACGCAGGCCATGTGCACCAACTGTGGTGCCACATCGACACCACTTTGGCGAAGGGATCCGAACGATTTGCTGCTCTGCAATGCATGTGGTCTCTACCTCAAGCTTCATAAGACGCCTCGACCTAAGAGCTTGAAGAATCACCACAGCCATTCGCATTCGGGTCACATTACACCATCTGCGACCCCTGGGGGTGCGTCTGCGCCTGGTTCACGAGCTGGATCCCCGTCAAGGAGCGGATCGCCTGGAGCTGACGATATGATGTCGTGCTTCAACTGCGGTACTTATACCACACCCTTGTGGAGGAAAGACGATGCAGGCCATACTGTCTGCAACGCTTGTGGCTTGTACCTCAAGCTGCATAACGAACATCGACCTGTCACGATGCGAGCCGATGTGATCAAGAAGAGGTCACGATATGACGAGAAGCGTGGACGTGCATCCACTTCGAGCTCGCGTCGCACATCGCCGCAGCCACAGAGCGCTCCAACGTCGGCGGGGGCAGATGGATTAGCGACATCCGAGTCGTTCAGCGATGAACCCATGGCAGTCGACAAGCCAGCAAGAGCAAAGAGCAACTCGGTACACTTCCAGCTTCCACCCACGATCAACCTTGGCGAGCCAGCTGCATCTTCCCTGTCCGCCTCAGCGCCCGGTTCAGCTGTTTTGCCTGGGTCCTCCTGGCCTACTCTTGGACTCGAAGGCAGCCACAACAACCCCGCTGCGAGTAGCGACACAAATGTTGAACATCAGCTCAATGATGCTTTTGCTACGGCGATGAATCATTTCTCACCCGGGGTTCCTGTACACACCGGTATCTCGCCTGCATCAGCAGCCGGGTCTGGCAAGGCTAGTGACTCAAGTGGCAATGGAGGAAACCTGACGCAAAATTCTGTCCAGCAATACGGTTGGACACCCTGGCCTCAACAACAGCAAGCATCTGCTCCTCCATCCATGTCGAACTCGAACGGCACACCTACGTCTTCGGCATCTACAACTTCTCCTCCGGTCCCTGGTTCTGGCACCGGTTCTGGCTCGGGTCCAAGTCAAACCGATATGCAAACTCTCTCCGCTGCCTTTTCTGCGCATCCAGCACTCGCATACGCTGTCCATCAAGCAGCCGAAAAATACCCCGCTTTCTTCGCACAGAATCCCCTCGGTGCCACTGCCTCCGTAGCAGCCGCGGCAGGCATCCATAACCCCTTTGGGTCCAGTCCTGCCTTCGCCGCCGCTGCCGCTGCTGCTGCGCAGACCAACCCTTCTTCTTCCAGCGTCAACGCAAATACAAATGAAGGGCTCGAAATCGCCGGAGGTGTCGGCACACCTAGCAACTTGGGCAGCAGCGCAACCCCCGGCCACTCCAGTCACGATAGCGTCATGCTCGACCTCGCCTCTTCTACCTCTCCCCTCCTTGCCACTGGCAACAATAAAGCGGACCGCACCAACGGTCACAGCAGGACCAATAGCGAAGTCAAGACAGAGATTGCCTCTTCTTCTAGAGGCAGAAACGACGACAGCACCAACAACAACGTGGCAGTCGACTTGCTGGGCGAAGGCGGAACACCTCAAGCTGGCAGCTGGTGGTAGCTTGACCTGACGTGACGCAAGCGTAGTCGTCTATGGGTCCGGGTTTCATTATTGTGCTGTGAAAGAGCGAATTGTACTTTTATCGACTGCATCCTTCTTTTTGTTCGTGCTGCCAGCGTCTGAGTGAAAGGTTTCGTGAAAGGTTTGGGCCGCAGTTTGTCCGTCACGCTGGGTGTCTTTTCGCAGGGATATGAGCTGAAGGTGGCTTCCGATCTCAACCTTGTTGGCGCTTGTGTTCGTTTGCATCTCGACCTCAAAAGGGTGCTGTTTGACGAGTCATTTTGTCTTTTGAGCTCGAGGCTGGCACGCGCGATATCGTTCATACGCACTTGGTGTTTTGGTCCTGTGTCACAGATCGCAAGGGGTATCATTTTCGAGTCTATGAATCGTACAGAGACTATTTGGACGAAGCTCTCACCGCAAGTAGATTTCGCTCATCTTCCAACCCCTTCCAACACTCCTGCTTACGTTCATGCACTAGTCCTCCACAGCCTTGCCAACTCCAGCACCCGCCTACTCTTCAAATCGAACTCTGCAATGTCTTTATCAAAGTTTCTCCTCCCATCTTCCTTGTTGAGGATCTGAGTTCGGTAGCAGAGTTCAATGTTGCTTTCGTTGGCGGTACTCGCTTGAGCCACCAAAGAAACTATTTCGGGTCGGAGGGGTGGGAAGCCTGTACCCAGCCTCGAACGACGAGTTGGGTTAGGAAAGGAAGTAGTAGAGGGAGTGGAGGAGTCGAAAGCAGTGGTAGGATGGGAGGGTTGGGAACGAGTGAGTTTGAGGTTCGATAGACAAACGACGTCTCCGGCGCGAAGAGAGGTTGGGTCGGTGGAAGAAACGCCGGGAAAGGCAGTGGCGGTAGGAAGGGGTCGAGTGAGCTTTGATGCTAGCAGAAAAGATTCTTCTGTGTTGTCTAAAGCGTCTTCGACCATCGTAGAGCGCTCTTCTGGTGGATATCCCGAAACGTCACCTCTTCTCAACCTTGATCGTGAAGCATCTTGATCAAGCCCCGCCACCACCGCTACCTCATCCCGAGGAGGAGCGGCATCCGTCGTCCAACGAGTAGCCAACTCCCCCCACAACACAACCTTGAAATAAACCTTCTCCGCCGCTTCCTCAACCACCTCCCATCTCTCACCCCTTTCCTCTTCCGCTGATGAGCTGAGTTCACGTAATCGTTTAACCGAAGACATGCTGCCGTCCATCACGATCAGTTCTACGCGATCGACTTTGCCATCTCCTCTTTCTCCGAAGTTTCCACCCCCGCTAGTGTTGTGGAGTCTGAGAGCTTCAGTGAAGGCGCTGGAACGGCTGTTTCGCATCTCGGCTCTTCCGCCTAGGCCCATCTTCAACGCTGAAGCAGCGGCGGCGGCGGGCGCGGGGGCAGCGTCAACGGGAAACTTGACCCGAACGCGACTCACTTCCCCTACTTCCTTGATCACTACGAGGAGGTTGACTTTCAAACTTGCCCCACCAATCGCTTTTTCTCCACCGCCGAATCGAGAAATGGCAGCGGAGTTGGAGGGGAGAAAGTGCATCGGATGCGAAAGGATGCGCGAAACAGGTGTAATGGAAGAGAGCGCAAAGTGGAGCGTAGGTGGCGGCATAATGGAGTGCTGACCTACGAGAGAAGAGGGGTCGGAGGAGGTGCAGGATTCGTTGGCGTAAGACGAGATGCCGAGTGAAGCTGCGTTGAAAGCGTTCATGCTCGGTAAGGATGCTCTGATGCCCGACTTCTCGGTTGAAGTTGCTCTTCCTTTCTCGAATACCGCATCGTCTTTTTCCTCGTCGTTAGGACGACCTTCGCAAACGGACACTGCTTCCTCTGGCACTGGTCGTGCCCGGTCCGCTTCGGAGCTATCAATAAGGATGGACGGCACCGTAGCTTCAATAGACCGCCCAGTCTCTCGAGTAGGCTGAAGCAGTGCTGATGCTGCTGGTTGAGGACGCTTGGAGAAGAACGTGAACCGACAAGTCTGTGCCGGAACAGGTTGACGGATCTGAAGCGATGAAGCTGAAGCATCTCCCATACTCGTAGCCTCCACATCTCGCGATGGTGGAAGTGCAATAGCAGGCAAGGCTGCTAGTATTGATCTGTCCAATATCGATGTTGTGTTTGCTCGCTCTTCTTCTTGCTCGTCTCGGCTTGCGTTTGCATCTTCATTTCCGCTGTCTTCGTCGAGAACGACACGGCTCTTGTCCCCGGCATCGGTATCGCCGCCGCTTGCGCTGTCCGCTTGTTCTAGGCGCGGACTCGTCCTTTGTTCTCCTCTGGTGTCGACGTTGTAGATAGAAGGAGGGAGCGGAAGTGGCCGAGTAGGCGTTTCAATCACCAAAACAGGCGACGTGATGCGAACCCTTTTCGATGGTCGGCCTGTCCTACTTTGTTCCTGCTCGACCTCTGCTCTGCTGTCATCGTCCAACGCTGACTGAGGCGGCGCGCCGTGGAGAAGCTCCCAAGGCACACCTTCAGGCGCATCCTCCACAACCGAGACCGCTATGCTTTCCTCCTCCTCTTCGCCTCCGAAGATAGGAAGTGGTAGATGCGGGTCTACAGAGTCTGGTACGACCTCTTCGTTCTCCGACTCGTATTCGCGAGCATCTTGTGGTGCATTGTCCGAGATTTGAAGGTGTCGCTTGACGGGGACGTCTACCGTTATGCTCGTATATGATGAAGTCTCGTGTCCAATGCCGGCAACCGGAAAGAGCGACAGCGAAGGAGGAGGCAAGAATACCAAGCTATTGGTGCGTGTCATCGCCGACGGCTGAGCTACATTGCGTATGCTTCGTAATGCTTTCCCTCTTCTCCTCTGTACTTCGTGTGTAGCGTGTGTGACGTGGGTGGAGATGATCTGCAAAGAAAAGTAGTTGCAGCGGTGTAGAGAAAGGGGGGGAGATGAAGTGTTGTTCTCAACCAACCAACACCATCATCTGTGAACGCCACTTTAGAGGACATCTTTCCGCGCCTCAGTTTTGATCCGCTCCACTTTTTCTCGAAATTGGCTAGCGGAGGACCCTGCATGCATTTCCTTGTCCTACTAAGACGATGCGTTTTTTCTCGCAACCACCAACGCCATCATTGTCCACATCGTCGTCTTATCTTCGTCTCTTCTCCTTCCTTCGGCAGGCACATCCATCTTCAACGCTGATCCACGGCGATTTCGCATCCTGACCCGATGTCTGCACAGTAAACAGTTCATCGTTGCGAGGCGAACGTTGTCTTCACGTCCTATCTTCGAGACGACCGGGACTTGTACGACTATCAACTGTTCTCTTCACCTGCAACTCCTTCCACCGTCACAATCCATTCTACTACACTTCCAGCCAGCACCATCAGCTTCGTTTACAATAGCCCACCATGCAAGGCTTCAATATGGGCCGTTACCGCCCACCCACGTCTGACCCTCGCACAACGCCCTTCAACGCCAATACGCATCCTTTGGGCGCACGAGCACGTAAACTTTCTTCCCATGGCATTTTGATTGTCCGCTTCGAACTTCCTTTTCACGTCTGGTGTCTTTCTTGCGACTCGCACATCCCCCAGGGGCGGCGATTCAACGCTGAGAAGCAGCAAAGGGGTGAATATTTGGGGACGAAAGTTTGGGGGTTTGGGTTGAAGTGTCATACTTGTGGGAACAAGTTTGAGATTAGAACGGATCCAGAAAACGCCCAGTATGTGGTAGTGGAGGGAAGCGGGGCGAGGAGGCAGGCTCAGGACTGGGATCCCGAGGGGGAGGGGGGCTTCGCGATGTATGACACTGAAGCGAAAGGCAACGAGGAAGACAAGAAGGAAAAGAAGGATCCAATGGCAAAGTTGGAGAAGGAGGAAAAAGAGAAGCTCAAAACCAAACAGAGAGAGGAAAGGATTGTTGAACTCGAAGAGCACTCGAGCAAGAATTGGGTCGATCCGTACGCGGCAAACGCTAAACTCAGGGGCAGTTTCAGAAAGGAGAAGCGGAAGAGAGTCGAGCAGCTCGAGAAAGATATTGAGCTGAGAAACAGAATAGGGTGGGATCACGAGAAGCCACTCTTACCTCCAACGACGCCAACGACCGCGAGGAAAGATGGCGAGGAGTGGAGGAAGCAGAGCTCAAGTGCGGCTGCGAGGAGGGAAAGGAGCAAGGCTGGCGCTAAGCAGGCAACAGCACGAGGAAGTGGTGGTGGGAAGGCCTTGGAAGGGAAGAATTTGGCGGCGCAGAAGTTGCAGCAGCGATTGCTGGCTAACACGCGGAAGAAGAATGATCCGTTCGTACAGCAGAACAGTTCAGGCTCAAGGGGGTCAATGACAAAGGATCGAAAGCTCGTCGTGCCCAACGCTTCGAGTTCAAGCTCAAGATAAGCTTCAGGCATCACAGTATATACCCAGCATCATCACAAGCATCATACCCGCTTCGTCTAGCATTCTTGCATTCCGATACAACATTAGCATTTCTAGGATCTAAAAGTAATCGCATCATCATTGTCATCAACAGCAATCGTCGCTCGCTGTTCTGCTTTCATGTCTACCGCTTCGCATCTTCTTCCTTCATCTCTTCCGCTTCCAATCTCCCCCGGTTCGGCGGCCGACAACTAGGCTTCAACAACTCATACCTCTGCCCTATCTCCCCCTTCCCCTTCTTCTTCTTCTTTGCCCCCTCATTCTGCACCTCAACCAACTTCAAGTAAAGATACAGCTTCTCCCGCTCAAACTTGACCACCACTGGATGCAAGGACAGCCACTGCAGAGCTCGAACCTGGAACCGTTGCCATGGTGTATCTGTCGCATAGCCATCCATGCGCTGTTCCCAACGGTAAGCTGTACGGACGACGACGCTGTCGGTGGAGTAAGCTGTGCCTCCGCCAGTGTAGTGCGAGGGTGTGATGGAGGGGTCGGCCGTCAATCCCCAGGATCGGTCTCTGTGGTGGTGAGGTGAGCTGGAACCGTTTTCCCCAAATTCGGAGGAGGAAAGATAGGTGAGAGCGGACTTGGTAGGTTTATCGTCGATGGTCGAAAAGTCTCGACGTGTGGCATGGGCAGCATCGTGGCCAAGGCCAACTTTGATCGTCGCCGCTCGTCGCAAATCTGAATCGACAGGGTCCAAGAATGGATTGGCACCCGGGCGAGGATCCAACACTTGACCAGCGTCACGCTGATCAGACCATCCTCGGGTTGCGTTGAGCACTCTCCCGCTGTGATGCCCTGCAAAGACGATCTCGTTGAGATAGAAGTAGATGCGGTTCAACAGACCTCGATTGAAAGGTCCACCTGTCGAGCCGTGCTTCTTCCACAACCCTCGCTTGGCTAGGAACTTTTCGAGAGCATGCCTCGTCATTGGCCTGTACGCGATCGAAGTGGGGTATTGCGGCGAAAAGCTTCGACGATACTTGCGAAGCTGGCTGTAGTCGTTGCTGTTGAGTCGCCAGATCTCGTCAAACAAGATCCACCAGAAGCGATGGACAGGAGACCGATTGATGGCTGCGAGACGCTCGTACATCAACGTCACGCAGCCTTCGTACAGGATCGGCAAGTTGCGCATGCTCCGACCACAGCCCGTCTCGACCAACGCCATTCGCAGTCCTATGGGACTCAATCCGTCATTGTCAAACACGTCGCTAAGGAACGAGTATGGAAGAACGCGCTCCTTCCATCTTGCTTCCCTTTCGAAGTCGCGCCGATACTTGCGAAGCACCTTGTCCACCATAGGTGCACGTTCAACTACCAACCTCTCGTTGTCCTGCAAGAATCTGGCCAGAGTCGGGTTCATCTCGTAGTCTTCCGTGAGACCAAACGCTCGTGATGCGCTCACCTCGAGCTCTCTTCGGATTGTGCTGAGCGCTCCCGAGGGTTCCTTCATCTTGCCCTCCTCGTACACAATGGACACCTCAAATCCGCTGCCAAAGTTGTAGCCGGCCCAGTCGAACTCTTTGCGACGCTCGATCTTGATGACTCCCTCGGTGAAAGAGACGGGTGTAGCCAGAACATATGCCGAGTGCCCACCTGCCGCGGATAGCACACCAAACCTTGGCAATGCTCTTCGACGTCCCTGAAAGCGGCCAAACAGCTTGTCCACGAACGGCATGCCGCTCGTTGCGTCACCGACTTGAATGTTCTCGACGTGAGGGCAGAACACCGTTTGGCCCTCCATTGCACGCAAGGCTTGGCGCACCATCTTCTTGCCCATTACGCTTGGATCCGAGTTCTGCTCGATGTAGGCTTCGAATTCCTGAACGCTTGTCAGTGAGACGCTGTGTGGGCTGCCTTCGTCGTAGCGGATCACCAGTGTCGGAGGGAAGGGTACCATGAATGCTTTGCCGAAAAACGACATGACACCGGATGGAAACGGCGGCTCCTGCGGTCGCCAGTACGCATCAGGACCGGCAAAGTCTCTTTGGATCTTACGAATGAGCTTCGAGCGGTAGATGCCTTCCTCAGTGCGGCAGAAGTCGACTTCGTTGCGATAAGCCTCGATACCGATCTGCTTTACAATCTTGAGGTTTTCGATGTGCCTTTCGGCCACTGAGCCTTGGAAGTCGATCAGATACGGCGGCCAATTGTCTTCCTCCGACATTGAGAATGCGATGACCTGCTCAAGCGGCATATGGTACTCGCGACCGCACAAGATGAGTATGGACAACGTTTCTTCCCAGATGCGGCGCTTGATGTGCTTCGTGATGTCGAGCACGGGCGAAAAGATATCGATAGTATAGTCGACGCGGCTCTGCCACCGCTTGACCTGATGTGCGACAAACGACATGCCGACCAGCGCGAAGTAAATGTTACCACTGTAAGTGCAAGCTTGAATGATGTAGAGGATCGTCGTGTTGTAGACAGTGGAGCCTTGCACGTTGAGCGCGACGAGCAGACCAATGGTGGCGGTCAAAACGTAGCCGATACGCGATACCATCTCGGATCGGTTGCCAATCTTGTCGACGAAAGGCTTGATGAAGAGATGCACGCAAAGCAACGACGACATGACGGTGATCAGTGTGATCTGCTGCACAACCAGCATGGTTCGAGTTGGGAAGGAGCGGAAGAGACAATTGTCCTTGGCCAGCACGCCGATGATGACCAAGTTCGTAAGCTTGAACAGCAGGATGTAAAGTGGCTTGTAGTAGCCCCACTTGCGATGGTACGAGTTGTAGAGGAAATTGAAAGGTGACTTGTCACGATTCAAGAGACGGTGATAGTAGATCTGCATTTCTTCTTCGCTCCGTTTTCTGCCGAGCTCGTTGTACGGGCTGACTTGAGGCAGCATCTCCTTGATGGTCATCATCAGCTTGTACGGGTACCAGAGCGTGTAGAAGAGAATGATGAGCACTGCCATCGGGATGATGACGTACGCCCAGTTGAAGGCATCCTTACGCATGGTGGTGGTGTAGCAAAAGTCAAGTGGAGCTCGCCAGATATCAGGATCTCCAAGTAGCTGTCCAGGATCGGGATGGTCGATGCCGCCTTTGTACGGGTTGGGAACGGGCCAAAAGTCGCTTGACCAGACCAAGGCATCGACTGCAAGCTTGCTGAGCGGAAGGTAGAGCAAACCCAGGACGAAGACCAAGCAGGTGTTGGCGAAGCGAGTGCCACGAGATGCGCTCTTGTAGATCCAGCCCTGCGAGTCGAAGCCTTCGACATTTTTGTTCGGATTGTGCGCCTTGGTCATTCGCCAGAATCGCCAGAGAGCCAGCGCCGTGATCAAAATCCAGATGATGAAGAAGATGATGGCGTATCCAAACACGGAGACGAGTTCAAAACCGAGGATGGCAGGAAGCGTCTGCAACATGAACTTGAAGAACTTGCTGGCGGTGGTGGTGGGATCACTGCTGTCAAAGTAGCGCTGGAAATGAAGCTGAACCGTCATCATCTGGAAGAGGTCACGCAAGGTCTCGAGACGCAAAATGCCGGCAGCGAATGTACTGCCTTCTACACCGATGACCATATCAAAGATGATACCGAGCCAGCCTACTGACCAGATGCCACCGGGAGGTCTGCGTGGACCAATGGCGTTGGACTTGAGCTCGTCGAGGCTGTTTTCTTTGAGCAACATGAGGGGCGGGAACATCTCTTTGCGAGTTACGGGGCTCGCATGAGTAGAGAACTTGCTCGAGACGCCTTCGGATGGTGGCTCCGAGAGACCAGAACGAGGTCCAGATTGTCTGCTTTCAGAGAGGCGAGCCGAGATGCGGCTTGCTACCTTTTCAGCCTGGACAGTATCTTCTGCCACAAGCGTTGCATCATCATCATCGATTTCGAGAGCTTGCTTGTCATCGATGGCGTCGTCGTGATCGTCCTTAAGCTTCATCTCCTTGGTGGTCACGAGTGTCAGCAGCGGATCGGCAGCTTCCGAACTTGCCTCCTTTTTGCTCTTACGATGCGATTTCGAGGACTCTGCGGCATGAGGAAGCTGCTTGGACCGACCTGCTCCACGTCGACATCGGACTATGTCTCGGCCGCTGGCACCTGCACGTGTATCAACACTAGATGCGTACAGCGACGCTGGACAGCTGATCTGACCTCCAGCAACTTCGAGCTGACCGATTCTTGAGCCGTGCTTGGAATTGACGCGGCGCTTGTTGATCTGAGAGCTGTCGGGACTTGGGCTTGGTATCTTGGACGATTGTGCAGAGTCATTGTAGCTCTCCAGGCTGACTTCGTCGCCGAGGTCGAACAGCTCGAGCTCTTGCTCTGTGCAAACCAATCGAGAATCTGTGAATATTGGCTCGCCAAAGATGATAGGATTCTTGAGATACTCTTCGAGCGCTGGCAAGTGAATTGGTGCGGCATCGCGTTTGAAGACATCATCCGCTGAAATGGGAAGCAAATGTGCGTCTTCATTTGAACAGACAGCGCCTTGAGCGATTTCACCGTCAAGCAGAGTCTTCCACTTTGCTGCCTCGTACTGTGTTGAAGGGCTAACGCCTTTCGTCTCTGCTACAGGCGATGGTGGTAGCAATGGAATGCTGCTCGGATCCTCGGCTGACCATGTCTCTTTCGTTGCGGCGAATTTTGCTGGGCTGATGGGGGAAGATAAGTGTGAGCTGGAGCGCTCGGGTATAGGTGCTGCTTGATCGGGAATGCGGTGACGGAAGGAGGATGGCAGGTATTTGCCGGAGCCAAGATGTACTTTGGCATCAAGATCAAAGATGTGACCAGGATTGGATGACTTGCCGAGGCCATCCTTGAGTGCCGCCTGCTCGACAGGGATCTGAAGGGAGGATGGAGACTGAGGCGCAGTTGGTTTGGGTATATGCAAGCTTGGGGGCGGGAGGGCTTGTGCTGTATGGGTGCTGACTCGAGCGCTAGACGTAGCTTGACCAGTAGAGCCTAACTGGCGCGAGAAAGGCGTCTCTTGATCGAGCATTGAAGAGCCAGTTTGATCTTGCTGGGTATATGATGTTGAAGCAGGGTTGACAAGGCGAGACGCTGGCTCGAGTGCTGGCAGTACGCTGTCATTGTGTAGAAGCGGCGTCTTGGATGCAATGGTGTCGAATGTAGAATGGGGTGTGCTGACTGTGCGCTCTGTTGTTGGAGAGAAAGCGGAAGGCGATTGAAGGGGTGGCTCCGCTGGGAAGGTAAGACTCATTCCAGATAGTGGCGAGACCGGTGAAGGGATGGTCTGAGCTGGCTGTACGGATCGTAGTGGCATGAGGTGAGGCCTCGGACTAGATCGAGCAGAGGAAGGTGAAGACTTGGCCCTTGGCGAATCTTGATCAGCAAAAGGGTCAGTAGCTATAGGAGAGCGAGGTGAAGCTGCCTCTGACTGCAAGGTGGCCAATCGCAATGGCGATGCGCGGGGGCGGTCTGCAGGAAGGCCATACTTTGGTGTCCAGTCGAGAGGGCCGAGGGTGCCGTTAGTAGCATTGATGGGTTTTGCGGCAAGAGCTCGATGTGATGATGATGGTGTTGGCTGACTTGGTCCGGCTATCGTTGAAGAGTTGAAGGAAGAGTGGGAGTGGTTGACTAGCGCTGAGATGGTTGGTGTTGAAGAGGATGGTGATGGATCTGGCTGAGTTTCCCATCTCGAGACCAATTGCTGAACACTTGCCGATCGAGGTGCGCGCAAAGAGAGACTGGATGGTCTTGGTGGAGGACTCCTTTGGCGGGCAATGTGCGAGTCATGGCTCGATCCGATCCCTGCTGGAGGCAACATCGTGCCAGTGCTGACTTGTGGTCCGGCCTATCCGATGATCTATCGATGGCAGCTCGGAAGGTCCGACGAAGGTTGATCGATGTCACGGCATGAGATGGCGAACGCGACTACGAAACGCTGAGTCGAAGTATGCAGGTGTGATGAGGTAGAATATTGAGGGTTAGGCGGAAGGTGATGGTAAGAAAGTGAGCGAGCTGCGGACAGAGCTCAGGAGAAATCGCAAGTGCCGAAGCTCAAGGGTCTGTTGCGTTGGAAGGGCATGAATAAGCTCAAGAGCACAGAAACCGGCAAAGCACGCAGATCGACAGGGTTTGACTGCATGTAATCGTTTGACTTTGCATCGGATGGCCTGCGAACGCTCACAAAAGGTCTGGCCAAAATGCGACACCGCTGCGGCGAAGAAGCGTCCGGAACGTGTAAATCAGGCACCGCCGGCTGCAGTCTCATGACCTCCTCACTTATCGCCTCTGCCAAGATTATCATCGCACACTCTCAAGGTTGCTCAAAATGTTCACTTCTCTAAAGTCTCATAGACACGACTGCACTGGCGATCAACCCCACAATCAGAATGCCCAGGCAAGGATCGCAGAAGCGAGTGTTGTAGCGAAGGATGAAATCTTGGACCCCTTTGCCAATGGGAGCAAAATAACAACACGAGCTTGTGAGACAATTTTGGGCTACGCAGCTGCACTCCTCTGCAAAGTCGATCTTGAGCCTTCGTATTTCCCAGATGCGACTCAGGGGCTGCAGCTTTGAGCCAAATAACTAAGCGGAGAGACGCGTGTTTCACAAAAACCAACACAGCTGCAGTGAGAGGCCGAGGCTGAGATGCAAAAGAAATGCAAGCCTGCAGCTGCAGCTCACCGAACACGAATTTTGGTTTGTTTTGCTCGACCTTCCAAATATAGCCAAATCGAAAATTGCCTGAATGTGGGGCCTTCGAAGCCTAACATTATTGCGAAATTGCGACTTTGGTGGAGGCGAGAAAGCGCAAATGACGTCTTGCCGCGCGGCTATCTGCAGGACGCTGCTAAAGTGCCCTTTGTCTCTTTTTCAACTGAGCCAACGTCTATGGACCCTGAACGATAGCAATCTGAGACAGCACAGCAGCAGCAGCAGCAGCAGCAGCAGCAACAACA
Source organism: Pseudozyma tsukubaensis (assembly GCA_001736125.1). Taxonomy (NCBI): domain Eukaryota; kingdom Fungi; phylum Basidiomycota; class Ustilaginomycetes; order Ustilaginales; family Ustilaginaceae; genus Pseudozyma; species Pseudozyma tsukubaensis. Next base: position 56,107 of record MAIP01000075.1, on the reverse strand, counting down.
GCAGGACAGTAGCGGGGTGGGGGAAATGCTCGATCGGAACTCATATTGCCGTTAGCAATTCAACCTTGTCTGCTCTACCCTTTGTCTGTCTTCCCGACTATCACCATCCCTTTGACTCAATCCACCAATCAACGCCAATCCATCTCATTTCAATCATGTCCGACTCAACTCAGAACAAGGGCGAGGAGCAATCCTTCACCATCCAGTGAGTCCCTTTCACAGAACCAGCAATTCGTTGCAACCTGCGCTCGGTCCTCTTTGTGGATGCACGTTCGCCCGAATCAGCGGCACTGACACTGACACGCTTTACTCTCTCCTCTTCTGTGGATCGACGCTGCACCCGCTTAGGCCTCACCCCGCTACCAGTAAGTGCACACAGCTTCTCGCATGATCCAACGATCGACAATCTCGCAACACGGTATCCTCGCACAAACACATGCTGACGTGCTGCTCTTTGTTTGTCCATTCCAACTCGCACAATCTTGTAGCCAACGACCCCAACAACGATCCCGCTCTCAACTCGGGCCTCAAGGAGGGTGCCTTTGGCGGTAAGCCCGGCCCTGCTGTCGTCAACACTGAATCTCTCGAGGAGCCTGCCAGTACGTACACCACATCATACGATTGATAGATTTGTTGAGTGTATAGCTGACGTGAGCCTCTACGCTTTTTCGCACGTTTCAACAGGCCGTGAGGAGCTTGCCAAGCGCTCCGCTGAACTCAACAAGTAAAGCTGTATAAAGCGGATGCATTGTCCTCACTCTGCACATTCCTACATTTACATGTGCTATTCTTAGAGTAGATGCTTGTCCCACGTTTCATGCCGTTGCAATTTCACGACACTCATGGAGCCTCACTATGCTTTCTTTCCTATCGCATGAAGGTCGCATGACCGTCCCGCTTTGTCTGCAGTGTCTCTTCCTGATTGGTACAGCACATGTGCACCCACCGTGGTGAACGAAAAGGCGTCTGTGACATCCGCGGAAAGAGCTGTCAGACGCTTTGTTTTGTCCGAGGAGACAAAGGGACATCATCGCACAAAGCCGGCCATATTTCACCGATCGCTGCACGCCACGCCCACCCTGTGACACAAAGAAAGGGCAGCACAACGCGATTTCGGATTTCCCACCTGCAGCACCGTGCATGATTCTACGCATTTGGCGCTGATTGTCACTTTCCCTTTCTTCTCGTTTTGACAGCTGTCTTTGCTTTGTACGTCCCGTTTCTGATCACCACCTTGACTTCCCTTTCAGCTCCATCACGATTGTGCACTCGCAATTCATGCTTTTTCTTTGCCGTCAGTCACTCTGTTGGCGCAGTCGAGCTACAATGATATATAGCCACGCTCTGATCAGATCTGTGACAGGTCCAACCTTGTTCCAATCTACCTCCTCTCTTCTCCCGTCTTGATCCCTCATTCGTCCCCTTCATAGCATATTCCGCCCCCATCATTACCAATCATGATGCTCCACTCCAACACAGACGCCTGCTCCTTCAAACTTCAGCCAGCTCCCCGTCCCAAGTCAAAGAAGCGTCCCTTCAACCCTCCTGCGCTTCACCTCGTCACATCTACCAAAGATGCTTCCCTGGCATCATTACCGCAATTGCCTGAGACAGATGCGGCATCTCTCAAGTCTTGCTTTGAGGCCGATGATGCAGCTACTCCCCGCGCCTCACTTTTCAACGTTCCAATTCTGGAAGAAAGCGATGACAGCGTCGCTAAGGAGCGTGTAACTTCCTTCGCGCCGTCATCACGCCGCAACCGCTCTTCTACCATCTCTGTCGCCTCATCTGCTGCCTCCAATCAGTCGATCAACTCAATCACACGCCTCCTGGCAGCTCTCTCTACATCTCCACGCCGTTCAACGAGTGCTGTCTCTTCACCCTCGCCAACTAACACATTCACTGTCATGCTCACCAACAAGTCGCCCACCCCTTCTTCACCTCTCTTCCCTCGCCGAACACTTATGCGCAGCCTTTCGTCGACATGCATCAACACTTCCTCCAGATCTCCCACCTCTCCCTTGACTCGTTCTCCTGGTGCTTCACTTCGCAAGCGCATGGGCTGGAGAGGTGCACTCAGCGCCCGTATGCATGACGAGACCGCCATTCTCATGTCGCCCGGCAGTCCACTCACTCCTCGCAGAGCCGAAGCCCTTCACACTCCAACACAAGCCAGCATCTCCTCCGTACTCGACAGCGACAACAACAGCGTTTGTGACGGCTTGGCCCCCTATGATGCTGATGGAGAAGTGGAGCCGCTCAGCGCTACCCTAAAAGCGCTTGGAGCCAAACGACGTACAGAGCGATTTCCATCGACATGTGTACCTGTGCACTCGCCTGTCTCTGCCACAGCTGACGGCTTCGACGCGCTTCAACATCTGAAGAGTCCTTTCAGTGAGAGCGAGCTCACTGGTAATCAGGAAAGGTTTCAAGTCATGACCGCCACCCGCAAGATCTTTCACCTCCCCACCTGGGTTCGCTTCGAAGCCAATCACCACGCACGCAGTCGTGCTGCTGACGAGAATCGCAAGGCCGCTCAAGAGTTTTCAAAGCTCCACCTTGCTCCTACGAAATCGATCGCGGAGGCGGAGGTCATTCGAGGCGAAGCACTGCCAAAGACCAGCTGCTTAGGCGACGTAGCACCCAACAGTCCTAACGGTGATCTCTTTGCCGGTTTTGAGGTGGACGAAAAGACCTCAATGACGGCACAGGAAGAAGCTGAGTGGGTGGTCAAAGTCGTTCGTCGCCCAACGATGGCTGCTTTGCGCGAGATGGATGCTTCCACGGGTCCGACAAAGGCAGGAGGAGTACGTATGTTTGGCGCTATTCGTTCCGCCTTGCCTGGCCTACGTCCACAGCATCGGATAAAGGCCCTACGCCCCCTTGAGCCTACCACTATCCTTACGCCCGGCCAGTCTTCCAGCATCATCGACGATAAAGAGCGACGTGATGGATGGGGCGGCATCCTCACACGCAGTAGCTGGTTCCCTAGCCACGCGAAAGGGCCGCTCGTTTCTCCTTCCTCTGTCGCCTCTGCCAAGAAGAACAAGGGTCTGAAGAAGATGCTGCTCCAACCATCCTTCACTCATCTGACCAAAAAGGCTCCTGTATCGGAGGAGGATGAGTGGGAAGATATTCCCGAAGTCCCCACTACTTCTCCAGCACCACGCTCATTTCTCGAGCTCAACGACGCACCGCGCTTTTTCAACGCTCCTTACAACCAACGACCTTCGCATACTCAGCGACGAGGCTGGTTTCGCTTTCTCTCTCGCGACACACCTTCGACCTCTCACCGCTCAACCAAAGAAAAGGACCCACGGGTAGACGAGACGGAGCTCAACGTGTGGCGAACTACTCCACTCCCTCCCACTAAGGACTCTGATGAGGTTGTCGCAAGCCAGATTGTCACTAAAGGCACTCGTTCGATCGAGAATCGACCGTTGACGGATGGATCAAAAGGTCTTTCGCTTCGCGTCAAAGTTGCAATGGTCGCCGTCACTGCTATTCTTCTGGCCGTCATCGTTGGGAATGTCGTCATTCTTTCCCGTACTCATTCTGCACCTGAACAGGTCTTGCAGCAGAACAGCACGAGCAAGTCCTTGAACAATCTCGGCCTCGGCATTGTCACTCCTTCAACCACCGCCGATCAACTACAACCCATAACAGGCGTGGAGAGTGACCAAGCTCGACAGTCGAGCATCGCCAAAGCTGCGCAACTGAGCCAGCCTTGGCCCTAATCGCCCTCACACTCATTTCTCTTAGCTCCTTTCATATGTGTACATATCTCGGCTGATGTCTAATATTGTTTCACCTCAAATTCCTGTTTGCCAATACGAAATAGTCTTCAAATTGCAGCGTATGAGAGTGCGATCACCATTTGCGTTCTCATGTGAGTGGGTTGATGGAAAGTGCTGAGCGGCAAGCCATATGAATGAAGCATAGCGCTGTTCGTCTAGTCGACGGGTAGTGTTCTCTTGGTGCAATGTTACAAATAGGAAGTCCTTGGCAGTGGACATCATTGTTTCGCCTCGTCCCTACCGTTCATCTCTGCAGCACCAAGGTAATCATGAGTAAGCTCCTCGTCCCGCTGGTCTTTCAGGGCCTAGTAATTGCAGCTGCGATGGAATCGGACAATCACGATGGTACTTTGGGTGACATCGTCAGGCCCTATCTACCGCCGACTGATGGCGAACCGATGCCGCGATGGCAAGCTCACTACGACTCTGCCCTTACTTCTGATGCTTCGTATCAGGCTACTCCCCGTCTGCCGAGCGATACATACGAACTCGGACGGTCGGGTGCGAGCCTGGCCACTTCTTCGTCCTCTTCATCGTCTGACCCGCTCGAGGCTTTCTATCTACCTCAAAATGATCATCACCATACCTACGCCCCTCTTGCCCCAGCGAATCCTGACCAGACCGAAGAGCAAGCAACCAAGCCTTCGACACTCAACTTCGACCAACCGCCACGCAATACCTTACCTCCTTCTGTTCCCGTTCGCGATACTCTCTATCGTTTCCCTTCCAGTCATCAACGCGACCAGATCGCCGAACTCGCCGGCATGTCTCGCAACGACTACGAAAAGTGGAACGTCCAACAACACGCCCAACGTTTCCGTTGGCGTAAATACCAAAACCATCCCGAACCAACCTCCTTCACCCGGCTTGACTACATCCCCTCGTGGAACGGCTTACGAACCGTCCGAGTCGACCAACAGGATCACGACACCGCTGTACGTGAACTGATCAACATCAGACTGTTCAACGGTCGATTGCATTGGGTTGCACTTGAACATGTACCCAACCTATCTCGACACTTGAGGAAAAAGTCTCCTTTTGCGATGGATGTGATACATCGTCATTTACCTACACTTACCGTTCCATCGCCAGCAGGTCATAAAGATACACAGGTAGCGATTCATTTGACGGACTGCAACTTTTGTAAATTAGGCAGAGAACCAGTGACAAAAGGAACAGTGCTGGAGGCGAGACCGTACTATTTGGTCTGGGGTATTCCGGTGCAGATTGATCCACCGAGGAGGAAGAGGATGAGTAGTAGGGTGTATGTTTATGGCCCTGCGTATATCGATTTGGAGGATAACGAGGTGGTGGATGCTCATTTGAATGGCTTGCTCGATAGGTTGGCGGTTTTGGCTAGGGCCGGAAGGTAGCATGCCAGAATTTTGCGTATAGAAGGTACGACGGAGAACTCCGGTCCTGTGTGAGAAGCCAACCCAATCACATTGCATGTGCCTACTGCCGCTATGAAAAGTCCCACCAGCGCTCTTGATTGATGGGTAGAAGTCAGAAGCGCTCGATCCGGGCCTGGATCGCAAGTTCACTTGCACGAGTTCATCTGCCTTTGTGCGGAAGAGGTGGATTGCCAAACTCTGATTTAGTCGGGACGTTAGGTCAGATATACCGCTCCCAGGTCAAAGACCTTCAAGCTCGGCTCGTCACTCTTACCCTCCTACAAGCTAGCAGTCAGCATGCGAGCCTCGCTTGTCAAGCTGTTGCTTGGCGCATCGCTGACATTCAAAGATGCGGTCATGGCGGCGCCAATGTTTCCGACCTTTCACGGAGACAGTTTGCACGATATTGTCAGCCCGTATCTGCCGCCACCACCACAAGGCGGAGCGCTGACCCAGTGGCAGTCATCTCCCAACGTTATGCCTACGTTGGGCATTCCTTCCAGCCTTATGAGGGACAAAACCAACAGAGATACAGGAAGTCAAAGCGCCACTTCCGGTCACTGGTTGGAGGGCAGCACAGGCACTCCATCATCCTCGTCATACGATCCGCTTGACGAATTCTTTTCACCCCAGAACGATCATCATTGGGTAGCTGCTTTGACGAGCTCGAACAATGTTCCTGCAACTCTTCATCAGTCTGAACTGAATGTGATTGGACCGCAATCGATGTCGAGACAACGTGCAGCCACCCCAGAGATTGATCAAGCCATCCTGGACGGCCTGATGCAAGATTTGCATCACCATAAGACTCCCTCTACTGTTCCAGCAACTCCCTCCCATACCAACGACGAAGCATTTGTGTCTTCACTGCTCGACGACCATCCGTCAGCGCGTAATGAGCTCGAGCCCGTGCAGGACGCCCGTGCCAACCTTCTTCCAGCAAGTGGTCCATCAAGCTCTTGGCTTGCAGAGTACAAAGACAATCCTCAGGCTCTTGTAGGTGGCATGTCGCAAAGGATGTACACAAGCTGGAATAACGTCCACAGAGCAGAGCGCAACGTCAAGCGTCTGCGAAAGGCCTGGCCCGAACCAACCTCATTGAAACGTCTCGACTACCTACCGTCTTGGTATAAGCTAAGGGCCGTGAGACTTGATCGACGGGACGAGGATCAAAGTATTCGAGAATCGATCAACACACGTCTCTTCAATGGAAGGCTGAAATGGATTGATGTTGACAGTGTGCCAACCTTGGCGTCGCAACTCAGGAAGAAAAGCCCTTTCAGAGTCAACACAATCCACCGTCGTTTGGAGCCACTTGTCGTTCCAGCTTCGCGATCCCACAAGCAGACGCAGGTTGCAACTCATATCACGGACGTCAACGTGTACTCCAGCCGCGAGGGTACAATAGGCAGAGGCACGTTCCTTGAGCGTACGCCGTTCTACTTGTTTTGGGGAATACCTCATGAAATTGACCCTGCAAGACCTACGAGCCCTCTGTACTTCTATGGTGCAGCGTACATTGATAAAGCTGATAACGGCGTCATCGATCAGCATTTGAACCCCTTGCTCGACGGAATGGCCGGTCTGGCTCGCGCTCATGGGTAGCTCAGCTGGTTTACCATTGCTACAAGTGTTTCTAGCGCTACTCGGTGACCTTCTCGATCAATTCAGATTGTTTGTAGTCCTACTGCCCCTCGTGTTTGCCTTTGCTATTCTCTCGGCCAAGATTTCATCCCCTCGCATCCTCTGTTGATTGCATACTGTACTGCACTTTTTCATGAGACGACGATGATCAACGCCGGAAGGTCGTTAGAAGTCTTGGCGCAGGCAACAATGCATGCCTCTTGAGTTTCCAGCAACTAGGTGGGCTTGTTCGTGAGAGATCATTAGCAATGAACAAATGAAAAGCTCGTTCTTCACATCTTCGTTTCAGTCACTCGCGGTATCTTCCGTCCTTCTCATCTAGCTGCATGGGAGAGGCGGTAGTCCAGTGTTCGATCAACAATCAATGATAAATAGAGGGCGCTCCAGAACGAAAGGCCTTCCCTTAGTTCGTCTTTCCATGCTTTCCGCACTTTTCCTGCTTGTCCGAGTCGACCGCCATGATGAGAGCTCTTTCGGTCATGTCTCTCGTTACGGCATTGCCTACCTTCAATGCCCTGACCATGGCGATTCCAATGGAGCCAAGCCACCGAGGCTACACCCTGGACGACATTGTTGGTCCCTACCTTCGACCGCCACAAAATGATGCCGTTGGCCAGTGGCATCAGAACGACAATGTTGCGCCATCATTTCACATTTCCCCCAGTCTTGCTCACACAGGTGTGCAGTCGTCTTCGTACAATCCGTTTGGCCAATACGCTCCCACTCTCAACTACGACCATTTTCATGAAACGGCGACGAGTTCGGCTCTTCCTCAGACAGACTGGCAGCAGCACTGGTTGCCGCCCTCTACTCCCAATTCTGCGGCGGATCAAGCTATTCTCGATCGTGTCATGAACGATCTCGATCGCAACGAAGCTCCTTCCCCGCCCCTGCACCACGACGATAGGCAAGCCTTTGTTCATGCACCTTTGGACTACGAACTCAATCAGGCCACCTCAAGCAACCCTGATATAGGCGTCAGCACCTCTTCGACCGAACCGAGTCACAGAAGAAAGCCTTCCGATGCACCATCTGGAACATTAGACCCCAAGTACGCAGCGTGGAATCAGAGAGTCAAAGGGAAAATGACTTTCTATCGTGCTCAAAAGCGTTGGCCTGAACCTGCCTCTTTCACCAAACTCGACTATCTCCCATCTTGGGAGGGAGACAGAAGTGTAAGGGTCGACTTCCAGGAGCACGACAATCTCGCTCGGGAATGGGTCAATTCGCAATTCTTTGCCGGCAAACTCCATTGGGTCGACTTTCAAGATGCACCCAACTTGAAATCGCAGGTTAGGAGGAATTCTCCGTTCGTACAAGAAAGGATTCATCGTCAATTGCCGATCCACGTCGCACCACCTCTTGGACGCAAACCGACAATTGTGGACATTCACATTACGGACCATGGTGTGCGACGACATCCTAACGAGATCAAGGACAAGAACAGCGTATTGGAAGGCAAACCGTTCTATCTTTTTTGGGGTATTCCTCAAGAAATCGATCCTAAAGCTGTCAGAAGAAGGACCAGCGACATTTACTACTATGGGGCTGGATACATCGATCACGCTGACAATGGCGCGATTGATCTGCATTTGCTCACTCGTTTCAATAGGTGGGCTGGCGTAGCTCGAGGTTTCCGCTAGAGTCGAGATGTCAGATTCGACTCTTTGTCGTCTCCTCCGCCACACTTGTCTTCGCTAGTCTTTCGGTCTACAATACAAATTATCGAGTTCTTCATCAAGTGCATACCAAAAGGCTTCATGCAACGGCGGTGAACAGAGTCCCTATGCGAGTCAAGACCAAATGTACACGCCGGTGGCAATGCGTGAGGCACCCACCGCCCTTTGTGAGCCCGCCATCCGAGTGGGTTCGGTGGGAAGCACCGAGCAAGTCGCGATGATGAAAGCTACCCACGTCTTTAATTGTAAAGTCACACGGACGATCAGTAGCTCCACTCATCTTGCTGCGTGGAAAGATGAACGAGCACTTGCTTTCACAGCAGACTTTGTGTGTTCTTTGCACCTTTATCATCTGTTCCACATCACTGTTGCTGACATCATGAGGACCTTACTCGTCGCATGGTCGCTCAGCATCTCGCTGCTGGTCACAGCAGCTCCTATGGAGCCAGACCACCAAGGCTACACTCTGGATGATATTGTGAATCCCTATCTTCGACCGCAACGAAATGAAGCAATCAACCAATGGCATGAGTACGTCAATGTTGCACCAACTTTTCACGCTCCGTCCAACTTTGCGCAATCGACCTCGGATCACCCGTACAGCCGATACTCATTAGATCAGGGTATCGCTGGACCATCTGCGTCTCACCAGCTCGAATGGCAGCATAATCACTTGCCGCCTTCGACACGTGATACTGCGGTAGATCAAGCTATACTCGACAGTGGCATGAATGACCTAGATCGATACAAATCTGGTTTCCTGGACCATTACAGATCTCCGTCAGCGGATGCAGGCCATGACGATGCATTTGTGTCATCAGTACTCAACCACGAGTCTGAGCAGGCTTCGCCAAGCAACGGGAGGAAAGAAGTCAGCTTTGCCGCACCATTTTCTGGCAAGCTACGAGCTCCTCCCAAGCCTCGAGATCCGTCCCAAGCCGCATATGCAGAATGGAACGAAGCAATGAAGCGGGAGATGAACTACTGGCGAGGTAGGCAGGGATGGGAGGAGCCTTCGTCTTTCCAAAGGCTCAACTATCTACCGTCATGGCAAGGTCAAAGAGTTACCAGGCTCGATACACAGAAAAATGATCACATTGCTCGAGCGAAAATCAACTCGCACATCTTCAATGGTGAACTTCATTGGGTGAATGCTCAAGATGCTCTGAATCTGGAGGATAAGCGCAAGGAAAACTCGCCTTTTGGCCCGAACCGAGTTCATCGACAATTGCCAGTTCAGGTCGATCCATCAATGGGCCACAAGCAGACGCCTATCAACAAACATATCACGGACGGACGCCCGAAGCCCTACGGCATTCCTCCGGGCGCGGAAGCCAAAGAGGCAGGTAGCATTCTAGAAGGTAGACTGTATTATTTTCTTTGAGGTATCCCGGAAAAGCATGAGCCACCCAGAGGTAGGAAGAACATAAGCCATCTTTACTACTACGGGGCCGGATATGTCAACGAGGCCGACAACGCTGCGATCGATCAACATCTGAATCGCTTTCTCGATATGACAAATGGCCTGACTCGAGTCATCCAAAAGGGTAGAATTGCTTGATGGGTACACCGGCTTGATGGGTACACCGTAACAATCGAAGCAATCAGCGTATATCTCATCTTCTTTGTTCCTTCTCCGTAGCAATTCTGCCATCTCTCTCTTTTCCTTCCTCGTCATGATTCTCGCCGGGTCAAGGTACAGCTTCACATAGATGCCTGAGATGAATGTCAACCCGAGAAATGTAAGTTGGATGAAGCATATTGTTTACAAGTACAGCGAACATGCTATTTAACGGAGAGGCCATGCGATGTGCCAAAAGATCTGATTCCCCTTATCGCCGCTTTACCAGTTCTTTGCGTAGATCCAGGCCTTCTTGTAAATAGGAGCTTCGGCAACTTCCTGCTTAGCCCTCTCCTCGTCTTGCTTCCAAACCATCTCGTCTGCCTCGTCGAACTCGCGTACATCCGTAAGCAGATCCACCTCCTCCGACTTGATGAACTTGGTCCTGTGCCACAGCTTCCATCCGATGAGGATCAGGAAGAAGATAGGCAAACCGATGTAGTTGGTGAGGAAAGTACGCCAGGTGAACGTGTGCAAGAACGAAGCCCAACCTTTGAAGAACACGACGATCGAAGTAAAGACGACGGCAATGTACGAAGCGTAAGGTTGGCAAGGTGATTTCCAGGGAAGAGAGTCACGAGACATGCCTTGCGCCTTCATCGCCTTCATAAAGTGGATATGGGCGATGAGGATGCAGATCCAAGTGAGACCACCGAACATGGTGACCGACGCAACGAGGTATGAGAAAGTCTGAGGACCTCCAGAGGCCAAGTTTATGAATGCGAGACCGCAGAAGAGCGCAGTGACCGAGAGAGCGACGTAAGGAACACCACGCGTGTCGACACGGCGGAAAATTCGAGGAGCTTTACCATCGATAGCGAGACCGTAAAGGGTTCGTGCTGCGATGTACTGATCCGAGTTGGCGGCGGAAATGCAGAAGACCAAAATCGCAGCGTTGATGATGTCGGGCAAGACTTTGATCTTTGCTCGAACGATTGCGACGACAAATGGCGAAGCAGCGGCCGAGGTACCCTTCTTGTTGGCGGCGAGAAGTTGAGGTGCGTTGCTTGGAACAACCATTCCAACGAGGAGAGCTCCGAGGACGTAGAAGAAAGCGATTCGGAAGAAGGTCTTCTTGATGGCAGACGGGACAGTCTTACGTGGGTTGGAAGCCTCGCCGACTGTGACTGCGACAAGTTCAGTTCTGGTGGATTTCAGAGAGAAAAGTGGGGAATGAAATGAAAAAACACCGCGGGGAAAAAAAAGTCAGTATACTCCTTTGATATGGTATCAGTTCGTAAGTGTTCTGACACCATACGATGAGCAGAACACCGAATGTATAAGGAGATGACGAACCCAGTGTAGGCAAAAAGCGCCGTGACCATCGTAGACCAGAAGCCTAGGAATTTTCCAGTCGATCCAGAAGTTTTAGGATAGGGGCGGAAAGCGAGGCCATCCTGCCAGTAGCGGAAACCGATGCGGTCACCGGTGGGGGAACCTCCGAGGTCGATGATTAGCAATAAAAGGATGAGACCGGTCATAGTGATGATCTTGACGAGCGAGAGCCAGAATTCAACCTCTCCGAACCATTTGGGGCCACCAAAGTTGAGCGCAATGATCAAGACGGTAACGATGGCGATCCAAATGCCTCCGGAGAGGTCAGATCGCCAGTAGCGGATGACGAGAGCGGCGGCGTTCTGTTGGAAGGAACAGGAAATATGATCAAGGACAAAGACCGAGCAGGAAAGATCCGGAATCGAAAAGAAAGAGTTCAGGGCGAGGAGGAGAGGTAGGACAAGTTAGTAAGAGCTATATATTTAGCTTTCCGCCCCCAAAAAAAGAAAGATACTTAAAATGTTATTGGCGGTAACGACTTAAGAGCGATAAGACGACGATGGAGAGGTCAGGGAGGTGTAGAAGACGTTGGCGGCGACGGCAATGATGATAAGAAGGTGTATGAGCAAGGAAATGATGAAAGAAGAATGGTGTCAGTTTTGCGGGGGAAAAATCGCGGGTCGGAAGTGGGGTCTCAATTAGAAGTCGGGACCGCTTCGGAAGTGGGAGATCGATGCATCTACAGTGAGGGTTTGAACTTACCTAGGTACTTGAAAAGATAGTTGTAGCCGGTTGCGACACCAAATTCAGGAGAAACGAAGCGAGTAGCGTGACCGGCAAATCCACGGGGGTGGGGCATGTAAGTCGACATTTCACCAAGCGCGCCCATGACGGCCGCGCAACAGAAACCCATAAGAGTGTAGGAGATGAAAATCGAGGCCGGTCCGCCGTTGGCGAGACCTGAACCAGTACCGATAATGAGACCAGTACCGAGAGCACCTCCGATGGCAATCATCGAGATTTGACGACCTTTGAGAGCGCGGTGGAGCTGACGCTCCTCCGGCCTTGTCTGGTCAGGAAGGGATGACGTCTGGGCGACGCCATCGTGGTCGTAGCCCTTGACTTCGTCACCGCTAGAAGAGGCCTTTTCTTGAGCATAAACGCCCTGATTGTTGATTTCGTTGGCGTGCGCCATTTTGACACGGTCGATGCTGCGGAGCGAGAGGGGAGTACTCTATTCGTTTATCCACAGAGCAGTCAATCCGAACGGCGGAAGCGTTTTGGTGGTGGTGGTACAGAAAGTGAAGACAAGCAATCCTAACGGGGACAATGAGAAGACGAACGACACAGGCTGGCTTATAAGCAAAGAATGAGGGTGGGGAAGACTTTGCGGTCATCAGATATGAAACATTAAAAAAAGTGGGCAAAACGCTCGCGTGCACCTAACCGAGGCCAGGCACCACCGTGTGGGTCTCAGATAGAAGGAAAAACAAGAATTGCAGATTGCGTGCGAAATCGCGGTAACCAACCCGGCTTTACACAACCGCTATCAGTATACCACGCCACTCTTTGTCCCACTTCTTGCCTGCGTTCCCGCGAAGAGTGAACCACTCACACAGCAGTCATGCATACAGCTTGGTCATGCAGCTTGGTCGCAGTTGCATCCTGGGACAAGGTGAGGGACCAAACTGCATTCGAGTGTCCACAGCAGAGATAGCGGCCAAGCCACGAGGATATTCACTGGCGCGCCTTTCGCGCTCGTGCAACTTGCAAGCGACATTCGGTTTGCTCTGTTCACACACAATGCGTTGCTGCGATAAGAGAGGTCTTTCTTTCATCGCAATTGTACCTGTCTCCCAGCGAGCAGGGTAGCATGGCGGTGAACAAGCTGGCAGAAGACAACGACATGACGTGGTGAGAGAAGGGCGGATTCTCGACCCGTCATGTCAAGTTTGGCAAAAGCCGGAACTCAAACCAACAACACTGCTTGTGTGCCTTTGTGCGAGGCTATGCACAACTTGTGTTGAGGCGAATTTGCCGATATTGCAATTTTTTCAACTTGTGACAGGCGAAGCCAAGAACTTTCTTCACCGCTGTGCTCTGATGCCCAAGAAATCTACCACAACTTTTGCCAAGACCTTTCGCAAGCGTCAATCAAAGCAACCCGTTACCTTTCCCTTCCAAAGACCGTCGGCTGTAGCGGTCTGTTCTACTCAAGACACCAAATTGACCGAGAATGTCTCCGCTCTCACTCACTCGACGCCCTTGTTCAGGCCAGTCAGCGGTGAGAAAGATGTGGTAGCTTCTAGTTGTTATTGCAAAGTGTGTGAGCTTGGACTACAGTCTGCGCAAAGTGACATGGCGCCAAGAAAGATGTAACTGGCGTGCTGTTCTGCCGCCAACCGGTCAAGTTTATCGGGGCAGAAAGCTTCGGTCGGTCAAAAAAAAAAATCCGAAATGGTTGGTAGGTGCGTCTGTCTGTGTAACGCTGAATTTCTCCTTGTCCTTTTTTCTGAGAGGTGCTCGTGACGAATGCATGAAATCGCAGGCATCTCGTTGGTGGCGGGCAAGGGGTACAACTCAAAGATAGCGAACAAAAAGTTTCTCTTGGCGTTGACACATCTGACCTCGCTTGCATCAATCACTCTGGGGCTATCCAACCGGCTTGCGCCCCCCTTTCCTTCCTGCCTTCTTCGTTCGGTCATGCACGAGGTCGAAGGTGTTTGATTGGACAATTTGACCTTGTCGTATCGCTGCCTCCCTGCCTGGTTGCTGATTGGACGAGTCAAATGACCTCGCAAATTCCTAATAAGGCGGTGTTCAAGGGAAGGTTGTGTATCCGAAAGCCAAGCTACGCTTGAGATGTCATGTGTTCCCACACCCTCGAAAGGAAGAGCAGAATGATAGCGTGGCGTCCTCCGTTCATGCTCGCTGTGCCTATCAATTCCGTGTTGGGGCTTTCCCCGCAACCCCGCCCGACCAACCGACCGAGGCCAAGATGTCACACCAACGCGAACTTGTTCTCGTTTGAACATCCGATGCACAGCACACAACTGCCGAAAGGAAACTCCGCTTTCCTTCTCCCAGTTAGCTTGTCGTCTGCAGATAAGCCCAATCCTACCCCTACGAGGCTCTCTGCGGGTAGGACCGAACTTTCACCGGTGCGGCCTGCCTTATCGCCATCTCAACTCCAAGCTGAGCTTGCACGCAGCTGTAGAGCTTTGCGAGACACAACGTTCGGCTTTGCACACCCGCAAACATCCGTCTTATCTCGGGAACAATACGGAATTGTCACACAGCGCCACAGGTCCGCCAAGCAACGGCAACGCTCGTGATCAGGTGAGCGGGCTGTCGATCTTCGGGAAGAAGTGCTTGCACTGCAACGTCACAAGATGTCTTCTTATCGGGAAAAGGTATTGTGCTGCGGAGACATCCGATAGCGCCGTTCCATCGGAAAGACTTGGGGTCATGTGGGATCCGGGGTTCGGGAACATAGACGCCCCTTCGACGCCAAGCTAAACTTTCGGCGATGAAGGCGTCCACTTGTTCGGCTTGCCCAAGTCTTCTAGCTTCTTGCAAGCAAGCCTTTCAGGAGGAAGGAAGGTTCATGTAAGTTTCAAGATGGCGTTGTCGGCCCGGTACCCGCTACCATCGACTCTAACCGCTCTGTTCGAGATCATGGTGAACCCATCACTGTCAGCAACGCGCTCTCAATTGTCACACAAACCAGCAAACGTCGAAGTGTGTGAGGTACAATTGTTCGCAGACAGTAACTTGTTCATTCTCAAAAAAGAATACTAACAACAACAAAAGCGATACAACATCCGGTTCAAACGTCCATAAGATCATGCGATAGCCCAGCTGGCGCCGTGACCGTTGCAGCATCCGGCGCAACACCGAGCATCATCGGTCCATCCACCTTGCTCTTCCTCCTTTGCGACGTCAGGTTAGCCTGCAGAGTCGGCCAGTCAGACGAGAATGTCCTGCGATGCTGCTTCTTCCTCTCCTCCCTCGAAAGTGCTGAAACACCAAACAACGCGGTTGAAGAGGAAGAGGAAGACATGGTGCTTTGCATCGAGTCAGGGCGCGCTCTCGATCTCGAGCTAGGATCAAAGTCGGATGAGAGACGTGCTGTCAAGCTGCCGCTCAGCGGTGGAGCGCCAAGACTGAATCGGTTAGAGTGCGAGCCAGTAGATAACGAGATGGCCATGGCAGGAGATGATGGAGAAAGCAAAGTCGACGGAATGGTGCTGTCAGTGCCAGTGTCGACATGGCTTGCTGAGCCGTATGCAGAAGATGGACGCATCCGTGCTTGCGTAGGACCCGCAGTGGCAAGACCATTGGACCATGCGCTGGGAGTGCGGAGTGCAGAGCCCGCCGAATCAGGACCATGTGCAGCCAAGTTGGTTCTTGCAGTCGGCGTGCTGACCACGTCCGAATCGGCTGCTGAAGATCGCAGAGGCGTCTGAGGCGGGTCGAGATCGTTCATCATCACGTCACCATCACCGTCCTGCTCGTGGCCGGTCCATGCTTCCATCCTCGCTGTCTGGAAAGGCGTGTCCACTTGCAAGTGCGCCGCACCTGCTCGCGATGCATTGTTGAGTTGCAAGGCGGGAGGGCGACGTCGGTTCAGACCCGGACTCGGCATTGGTGCCACTGGACGGGCCTCGCTAGCAGGCACACTGGGCTCTGAAGCAGTTTGGAGCTGGAGAGCAGGTGCCGCCTTCTTTCGCCTTCGCTGCATGAGCGAGCCTACACCAGCATCGCCTCCTACCGCTAGGTCGGGTACACGTCCTTCGAGTTGATCCTGTGCTGCTTTTCTTTCCGCTGCCAGCTTGAGTGCCTCGTTGAGACGCTCCTCGCGCCGCCTTGCTTCTTCTGCCGCTTCCTTCTCCTCTTCCTCAAGGCGCATCTTGCTCCACATTGCCTCGTCCATCGGTTCAGTGGACCAGCCTGCGCCGGCCATATGATTTTGCCCGAGCTGATCAACGTGAGCATTGACGCCGTCTTCGCTGCTGGTGGCCGACATGCCAAGCACGTCGCGCAAGCGACCTGCGGCGCTCGAAAGGTAGCGCTCCCATTCGACAAGCTGATAAATGAGCGAGATGTTGGGCGAAATGCTTGAGCTCTTCTCCTTGACCATGTTGTAGCAATCGTGCATGCCAAGGAGACTGCGAGCGCCCTCGAAGCCGTATCGCATTGCTGCTGCCTGCATGACAAAGGCAATGACGAGAGTGGCGCTGCGACTGACACCGCATTGGCAATGCACGAGGATCTTGCCTGGAGTTCGACTTGTCTGCACGTGCTCCAGGCTCAAGTCGTCTCGCAAAGCCGAGCAAGCTTGCGGATCCTCCGCGATCTTGGCAGCGTACCAGTAGCGGGCATCGATTCCGAGCGCTTCGGCGATCAATGCACAACCCTGAGCAAAGCCACCGTGACCCGACGCGAGCTCGGTCTCATCGTGAGTCCAAGGAAGCTTGATGTAACGCATCTCACGAATACGGCCATTCTCAGCACTAGCAGCTACCGTGGTTGCGGTAGCGTTGGATGGCAGCTCGACCTGCGTGACCCAACTTGAAGGCATGTGCTGGACCTCATCGAATTCGTAGCTGGGCGAAGGCTGATCGCTGGCGTACCCGCTCGATACTGAGCGACCGTGCGCGCATGTGCCCTCCCTAGGCTTCAAGCCCATGAGTGCTGGTGGTGTGAGCTCTGTGGCGGCCGATGTGCAGGTGCTGGGAGCATGCGAGGAGGAAGGAGATGAGGCAGTATCGAAAGCGTCATCAGACGAAGATCCACTGCTGCGTCGGAGAGAGCGGTAACGCAACACATCTTGAGCTGTCAGGGTGCGCAGGTCGGACGATGCGACAGGCTCCGTCGGAGCATCCGAGGATGTGGCTGCTTCGGTCGTGGAGGTTGGCTCTGCATTGAGGAATTGCGTCAGCAGGTTGGGCGTCGAGGAAGTGTTACGGAGCACAGAAGTGCTGATTGCATCGCGTGGAGAGGACGACTCGTTCTGTGCACTGCCTCTGGGCAAGGAAGCGGTGGTAGGAGGCGTGAAGTAGGTGTTGGGAGTTGGCGGCACTTCTGCTGTGGCGCTTGACCCAGCCATCGAGGCCAAGGTCTGCGAGGAAACGCGGTTGGAGGCGTTGATCCATGCTGCATGGGCTGCACTGGTCTGAGCTGCGGAATAGTCAGGTTGGGCTTGGAAGTTAAGCACCGTCTCCTTTGCAACGTTGAGGATAGTTGTGATGCCCAACGCAGAGAGCACTTGATCGTCACGTGCATTGTGCTCATCGCCGAGGAAGAGGCCTGGAAGGATCTCAATCGGACCATGTGAATAGACACTGCGCGCATGCTGCAATGTGCTTCCCTTTCCACTGAGAATATGCTCTGAGGGGTCTCGGAAGGCTTCCGGTGGTCTGTTGCGAAAACTGGAAGCACTTGGCGGTTCGGGATAAGCCGAATCTGGACCTTTGATGTTCTTGAAGGGCATACTCGGACGTCGTCTCGGAGTGCCTCGCAAAGTGCTGGAGAGGTTCTTGACAGCCTCAGAGATGGCCGAAGGCTGCTGATCCACATTGTCCGTTTGCTCTACTTTTGAGCTAGACCTAGACAGCGTGACCGGTGAGCTGGGCATGGACCGTGACGATAACCCCGGCTCATCATGAATAGAAGGTGGCGCCAAGTTGAGCCGTGATGGTCGTTTGCGTGCTAGCCTTGACTGTGGTGGTGCTGCAAAAGTGCTTGGACCACTTTCGCATGCGTGAAGTTGTAGTGTGATCGGAGGGGCCGACGCCAGCGATGCAGTGGAGGTCGGAAGGGCCGAAGGGAGCGAGGGCTGAGTAAGACCGCCGAAAGCTTGACCATCTTCAGGAATACGTAGCGAGAGTGACCTGGCGGGCAATCTTGCTGGTTTGGAGGCGTGCACGGGTCGCGGCGCAAATGAGCTCGGGCCCGGTGTTGGCGGTGGACTGAGATCGGAGTGAACACTTGTCATTGTGACGGCGGAGCGACTGTGCTGAGTTCAAGGGACGAACAGCAGGAAGAAAGATGCGAGTTGGGAGAGGTCCACCAAGTTCAAGGTAGATATAGCTGCCGTACTCTGCGAATGACAAGTAAGAGTCAAACTGAGACCGAGACTGAGGCTGAAGATGAAATCAACACAGCGTTCCACGAAGACAAAGCTGTGTTGATGCAGGTAGTGCTGGGTTGTTTATAAAAGCGTGTCTTCGCACAGAAAGCGATTTGTGTGGGACGGCAAAGTCGGAGAGCCGCAATAAGCGTTTAGTTGCAAGATGAAAGGGACCAAGCGCAGGCGCCGTAGTGGGTGGGTTTCACGCTAGACCCTGGAAACGGGTTGCCGAGGAGGGCTGAGCAGACTACGAAGACGCGCTGGTGGGGATGTGCGATGGTCGATGAAAGATGACGCGGTGGGTGCGAACAAGAGTCGCGCTTGATGAAGCGACTGCAGCGAGATGCAATGCAGATCCACAGGAGTACTGCACGATGAAAGATACGCAGCTCAGCCACCTTTGTCGATCGGGAACGTCGGTAGGATACGAGTTCGGTACAGTCGGCAGGACGTGGCTGAATGGATTTGTCGGTTGGCAGAGATATCAGCCGGTATAGACGATAGGCAAGATGCGCGGATCGTTGAGGTACCTAAAGCGACGCCATGATGTTGACCACTAGATAGCGACGGCAATTGAAGCGGTAGACGTGCGATCCGAAAGAAGGACCTGGAGCGAGCCAAGCTCCGACTAGATAGTGTCGAGACAAGCCAACGAGCGAAGTCGTTAATTGAGCCAGCGCTACGCCGATGTAGCTGATGCCAGAGTCGAAGCGACCGATGCGAGGGACTTAGACTGGTACTGCGACTGATACGAAACGTCGTCGTGGATCCGTTCAAGCAAAGAGCTGGCTTTGTAAGATGACAAGAACGGTAGTCGGGCTGAGGTGATGCCGACACTGTTACGGACGGTTGCGGTGAGATGAAGGATGCAAATGTGAAAAGACCGTTAGATGAAGACAGAGCGGCTGTTGCAATGTGGACGAAAGCGTCGTGATGGGATGTCGAAGCGTCTGTGGTAATGAAGTAAAGCTGATCAGAATTGACGACGGCGGTATCGACAATTTGGAACCCTGTTTTGGATGTGTTGAAGATGAGAAGTGAAAGCTCGAGAAAGTGTTGAGCAAGGGTTGCGTTGCAATCGTCAATCGCAGTCGGTAGAGTCGGAGCAAGCAAGCAAGCGAAGGCTAGCTAGCACACACGCCAACGAGCAACAGACAGACACACAGTAAGTGAGAGTGAGAGCGCGGAGCAAGCGGACAGCTGTGTCAGTCAGTCACAAGCGAGACTAACAATGGGGCAGCCAAGCAAAAGAGAAGCACAGAAGCAGCAGAAGCAGCAGCAGCACACTCACGCGGGCGCTAATTTACTGTGCTCAAGTGCTTGGCTGCATCAAAGGTTGTAGACCAATCAAATAAAAATTGAGAGACAAGATTTGATGCATTCAACGCCCATTTGCAGCTCGCAGCGCAAGTGTGCATTTTCAAGATCAATCCAAATTTTAGACTGGAGAAGTGGCTCTAACTAAGTTTAGTGAGTAGCGGCAGAAGAAAGCGTGTGGCGCTTGCGGAAAAAGAAGGTCTTCGCAGCGGAGAAGCCTCTTGGAATTTCTACAAAACGTGAATTCAACTTTCGAGTTCGACTGCAACTGCCAATCTTCGATTCTCTAACCTGAAGTGGCTGCACACCGCTTCGTTGGGAAAAGGGCCTTCCATGAATCGGTCAGGCCGAAGGCATGAGAACGTTCGCGCTGAACCCCTGTTTTGGCTTTGCCTCATTTTGCAGTTCACTCTGTTCATCATCATGTTTTGCAGCTCATTTGCAAAAATAAGTGAACTCGAAAGCCACCACTCGCCATTTCCGGCTCCTTTGTTCTCATACCATGCTTGCATTGTGTGAGTGTCGTGGGAGTTGTTTGGAAAGGCAGCGGTAGCCTAGCCACAAGCGTGCAGGTTGTTGGCGTTTTGCTTTCATCTGTGTGCATCCGCCATGAGATGACTGTGCTTGTGCGCGTGTCCATGCACGACCCTTTCCACACACACAAGGCGTTTTCCTGAGAAATTTCCAACTAAAATCAAAAGAAAAGGAAAAAAGGAGTCCAAGATCGAAATTGAAAAAATCGCAAAATTGATTAGGCCGTTGTCCCGCTTGGTGGGTTGGAGACAAGCTTTGACCAGCGAGACACGACGGTTTCATGTCGAATGCGTCTCCTTCTTATCCATGCTCAAGCTGTGAGCCATCCTCTCCTCCTTCTTCCGCTCCCTCCGCGTTCTCAACACTCTCCGCTCTGCTTGACGACATAGGGATGAGGTGTGGGAAAGTGTGGCTGGGGAGTCTGAAGGATTCCCGCAGCTCTTTGCCTCATGATCGTCATCGTCTCAAAGGCTCAGCTTTTTTGCCAAGGTTGACCGGTAAAATCAGCCTTACTTAGTGCAACGTGGTTCTACTCACCTTCTATCGGTCATTGTGGCCCAATTCGATTCGGATCTGACCTACAGCCGTAAAGTCCCCGTATGAATTTGGTAAATAGCCTATGTAGCAGCACCTCGGAAGATTCTGCCGATGCAGATCTGAACAACCTTCGCTTCCATTGCCTATTCTTCTCGAGTACCGTCGTGCACTGACTCTCTGGATTCATCTGTATGCGAGATTCAGTTCTGTCCATATTGCTCGACTTGTCGTTGTCTCGATCCGCTTAAACCTCATCCTGATTCGCATCAAATGGACGGAAGACTAACCGCAAGGCACAGACACGATTGAACAATAGCACGGGTTTCAAGCGGAGACTCGATTCACTTCTTCTGCAACTGAGACCTTTTTGCTCGTTGTTGTAGCCTGTTGCTCATAACCCGCTCTCTTGCCGCCCTCGTCGAATATCGCCTCTCTTCTCCCCGCCGAATGTCTCGCCAAAGCAGGCCTCGACGGGCGGCATAAGCTGTACAAGAGGGTATGTCTGTACATGTGCCGTGGTACAATTTCTTCCTAGCCGCGGCTGCCGAGGCCACGAGGAAAAGGCTCCGACCCAACTGTCTACGCAATTTGGTATCATATGCGCTCGTAACGTACAGCTTCGATTAATTGCCTCCATTCCGGCACGGCACGTATGCATCCCTTAAGGTCGATTGTCGTGTATAGCTTGCGACCCTATTCGGACAGGATCAACTGTGTATCAAAGGGTGCAAGGAAGGTTCATATCGCTAGTATTGTCTACAGGTGGCTCGATATGTCAGCAGCATGACAATTCTCAAGGTTGCGAATCCCAATTTGTCTGGAGGCCATTCTATCTCGTCGAATCATTTGCCAAGCCTGAGCGTGACAATGACCAGAATCCGACCGATCTAAACGACGCTACTTTGGACAATGACGACTCGAAAGCGACAATGGCTGTGGATGCTAGAATGGCTCCGAATCCCAAGCCGATTGGTGATCTCTCTGGCTGCCATGTCGGTCACCGGTCATGTCACGATGGCGAGGATGCACGTCGCCAGCTGGACAATGCACCGAAACAATGGAATCCGCAATTTTGAATGGACCGGGCCTGACTGTTCGAACGGCTCTCTTCTCCGACTCAAGACGTCGATCGAGAACTGTCCTTGCTCGCCATTGTATTCATGTCTGATGCTTCCCTCTCCGAGTGTCCGACCCGATGTCTTCTACCATACATATTAAAGGGACCACAAGCGCCAACCTGTCATCGACGATCTCGAATTAGAACTCAGACCTATATCTTCCCGTTGCCGCTCCTCCTCACTCCGTGATTTACGTATACGTTGCATTGACTCATATCTCGTAAGGGCACAACTGATTGTATTCCGCGGTAGAGAGAGTTGCGGCACTTCTTCTCTGAGTCCTCATACCGGTCCGAAGAATTGCCACGAGGCTTCCACGCTACTCAATTAGTCTGAGACATGATCCTCCTAGGAAGATGACCCGGTAAGTGGCTTTTCTCAGCAACCTATTCTGCCGTTTACTCACCGCCGAAACCGGCTTCTGCAACTGATTCTCTTGTCGAGTAACGTATACGGTACCGCGACGACGACGAGTCACAGCCCATTCTCTTAGTCGAACGGCGGCTGTTTTGCTTGTCGTGAATCCGTGAATCATCGACCCCACGAGGTTGGCATCCGCTCTCGTCGGTCAACCTCTTTCCTTCGAGACATCATGATAAGAGACAGGAGATAGATGCAATAGACCCGATCCGGCGGGCTTTGTATTCCTGACCAACCCGAAAAATCGGACTGTCAACAGGGGCCGGCAAATGAGCAATTTATCTTGGATATGACGATCGTTATCGTTTCATGCCTGTCGTCTTTATCCGATCCAACCTAAGAACGGTTGCCGCCCGTTCGATAGCTTTTACTTGCTCCGAGGGTAAGTTAGGTGAGGGTCAACGGTTTCAGCCACGTTGTCAAAAGTCCTTCAATCAGTTTTGAACTATATTTGAAAAGTGGCTGACAATATGGTGCGCCACTTTGTCTCTACGACGCACGACTCCGTTGGAAAGTTGCAAAAAGCGTCGGAAACTCGCCCAGTCCGGCGACAGGCCCGATCGTCTTTGATCAGCCCGATGGTATACGGAAATCAATACTTGACTGCGAGACTTGAAGTTGTACGAGGTGTAGCGGAGGATGGAAGCTGTCTAGCAGAAGATGATGCTCAAACGCAACGAATAGCAGTCAAGCTTTGTGGCAGCTGTCACGACTGCCTCGCTTCTGCCACAGTGTCTTTGGTGGCGCCTCGGCTAGCTTGACGTGTCGACCCCAAACTGCACCATTGCAACCGTCTGCTGTTTGCTCGCTTGTTGTTCGAGACAATCCGGGACTTGATGCCTTGCCGGGCCAATCAGATGGTTCCAACGTTGCTCAGAGGCTGTGAGCTCACATCTGAAATGACTCTGGCTGGCCGTCCATCCAAGATTGAGGGAGTACGATCAGTTGGAGCGAGAGCAATTAAAACCCTTGACGATTGAGATCAAAATAAAATCGGGCAGGTGCTTCTACATCGGGTCATCACTCTCAGTCGATGCGATTGGCGCTCTTCCAATTTTTTCGGATTTCTCCACTTTTTTGGCTTCATCGAAGAAGAAACAATTTTGGCTCAGCAAGCTCAGTCTGATCATCACCATCGCTTCTTCCTCTCCGTCGTCTGCCACCACGCTCTCACCATACAGCCATCAGGGTCATCGTTAAGACTCTGAGAGCAACAGGTGAATCACAAGATGGTTGAGATCAGCATCCAGAAGCGCCCGCTTGCCGGTGTCGAGCTCGAATCAGCTCAGCGCAAGTACTTCCGTAAAACCGCTCGTGGCAAGGTCCTTAAGATTCTACGAGAGCGTTATCTCCGCGACGACATTGCGTGCGGTAGTCGCGCTTGCCAACGATGCCATCATCTTCACTCCGACATGCAGAAGCAGGCAGAGGAGAACGGGCTTCAGAAGAAGATCTTCCTCGATCCCAGCGGTCTCAAGAACAAAAAGGTCGACAGGAATCACTACGTTGTTCTCGACACCAACGCTTTTTTGCATCAAATGGATCTGATCGAGAACCCAAGCTTCACCGACGTGATCGTTCTGCAAACAGTAGCGGATGAGGTACGACACAGGAGTTTGCCTCTCTTCAATCGACTTAAGAACCTTATCGCCGACCCTGATCGCAGATTCTGGGTCTTCTACAATGACTTTGGCCGCGAGACGGCAGTACTGCAGCACGAGGATGAGTCGCCGAACGACCGGAACGACAGAGCCATTCGCACAGCCGCAAAGTGGTACAGGACCCATCTTATGGCATCTACCGGCCCCGGCTCATCGACAAAAGCCAACCTCGACGTGCTTCTTATCAGCGACGACCAAGACAACGTCCAGCGCGCTCTCAACGACGACATTCGCGCCATGTCGGTTCGCGACTACATTGAAGGCCTCGAGAATGCGGATCAGCTTCTTGACTTGCTGGCATCTCGTTCCATGGTTTCAGGCTCAGGCGGTAGCGAGAAGCGCGCCGTCCTCTACCCGGAGCATCTTCCTCAAAACCAGGTCACCGCTGGTGTCAAATCCGGCCAACTTTTGCAAGGCTACTTCAATGCCAACCCATACAACTACCTCGAGGCTACCGTCCGCTCTGGTGCATTTACCCGCCCCATCCTACTTGTCGGTCGCGAGTCGATGAACCGCGCTGTGGACGGCGACGTGGTAGCTGTACAGATGTTGCCCAAAGAACAGTGGAAAGCTGCAACAGAGGAAGTCATCGATGCAGATGCTGCGCTCAAAAACGACGATGCTGAAGGAGGCGATGGAGAAGGAGGCGCTGACGATGACGTCGAAGCCCGTCTTGCACGCAAAGAGGCTGCCGATGCGGAAGCCAACGCCCGTTCGTCGCGCGGTGAGCCTCAACCCACCGCCAAAGTGGTCGGTATTGTCCGTCGCAACTGGCGCTCCTACGTCGCCCATGTCGATGTCAACTCGGTCAACTCGTCCGCGCTTTCAAGTCTTGGCGCACAGACTGTCTTCGCCACACCTGTCGACCGCAAGCTCCCACGTATCCGCATCCGCACACGCCAAGCTAAAGATCTCATGGGTCAAAAGATCCTTGTCGCCCTCGATGCTTGGCGACCCACTTCTCGCTACCCAGATGGCCACTTCGTCCGCGCGCTCGGACAAGCCGAGTCCAAGGAAGCAGAGCAAGAGTCGCTCCTTCTCGAACATGATGTGCCGTATCGACCTTTCAGCAAAGCCATTCTCGACTGTCTGCCTGCCGAGGGTGACAGCTGGGTTGTCCCACCCAAGGACATGACGCATCGTGCATGGCGCGACCGCGTCGACATGCGCGAGGAAATCATCTGCTCGATCGATCCGCCTGGTTGCCAAGATATCGACGATGCACTGCACGCCAAGCAACTGCCCAACGGCAACATCGAGGCAGGTGTCCACATTGCCGATGTATCGTACTTTGTCCGACCGGACAACCCCATGGATGCCGAAGCTGCGAGTCGAGGCACTACAGTGTATCTGGTCGATAAGAGAATCGACATGCTTCCTCACTTGCTCGGTACCAATCTCTGTTCGTTGCGACCCTATGTTGAGCGACTCGCGTTCAGTGCAGTATGGGAGATGACTCCCGACGCCGAGATCGTCAACGTTCGTTTCCACAAGTCGGTCATCGCCTCCAAAGCCGCTTTCACCTACGAAGAGGCTCAAATTCGCAAAGACGACCCTTCCAAGACCGACGCCATCTCGCAATCCATCCGTCTCCTCAATTCGCTCGCCAAGAAGCTCAAACAGAAGCGTATGGACGCTGGTGCTCTCAACCTCGCTTCTCCTGAAGTCCGCATTCACCTCGACTCGTCTGAATCCGCCGGACCCATCGACGTGGAGCAAAAGGAGATGAGGGAGACCAACTCGCTCGTTGAAGAGTTCATGTTGCTCGCCAATGTTTCCGTGGCCGAAAGGATCTACGAGGTGTTCCCGATGACCGCGGTGTTGAGAAGACACATGCCTCCCCCACGCACCAACTTCGAAACGCTGCAGGATATCCTGGCCAAGCGCCGAGGAATGGAGTTGGACGTCTCTAGCTCGGGTGCTTTGGCCGCTTCGCTCGACCACTGCGTTGACAAGAGCGATCCTACTTTCAACACGTTGGTCAGAATCATGGCTACGCGATGCATGTTGTCTGCCGAATACTTCTGTTCTGGAAGTGTCGCAAGGGATACTTTCAGCCATTACGGTTTGGCTGCGGGCATGTACACCCATTTCACATCTCCCATTCGACGTTACGCGGATGTTTTGGCGCATCGTCAACTTGCAGCAGCCATCAACTACGAGCCTCTTCACCCTAGTCTGCACTCCAAGGACTATGTCGACGACATTCTCAAAGTGGTCAACAAGCGTCACCGTAGCGCACAACAAGCCGGACGAGCCTCGGTCGAGTTCTATGTTGGATTGAGCATCGCCGAACGCAACGCCTCCCTCACCTCCACCAAGAAGGAAGGTACGGAAGCGATGATGCAAGCAAGCGCCTACGTCATCCGAGTGTTCCGTAACGGTCTTGCCGTCTTTGTCAACCAGTTCGGTCTCGAGGGTCTGATCACCTTCAAGGACGAAGTTGAGTTCGATCAAGACAACTACGAAGTCACCATCCCCAAGAGCGTTTCGGGGCTGAAGAAGGATTTGAAGCTGGGTATCTTTGATCAGTGCAAGGTGGAGATCGGCGTCACTAAGGATGCTGCCACGAAGAGGGGTAAGGTTAGCATGCATTTGGTTGGGTAGATAGCAGAGTCTCAGTTGTAGCGTCACAGCAATTCTAAGCATGTAAAAAAGTTTATATAATTGGGTGATTAGATGATAGGATTGCGCGAAAGAGAAGTGTATGACAGAACGAGCGAAAGACGATGAACAGATAGGGATTAGGTGAAAGGAAGTGTGTATGTAGAACGGAATGAAAGGCAAAGTGTGTGCTAGGACAAGGACAGGGGTAGAATGGGGCGACAGGACACGGAGCGTCCAGGGTCAAGGTTCACAAAGACACCAAAGACCCAAAGATGGGAGGCAATCTACCTAGGAGCCACACGAACATGGCCTTGGATCTGGTCTAGGAAAGAGTGCAAGTGGGGGTCGACCGCATCGATGTCTTTCGAGTCGAAGTATGCTGCGCCATAGAAGTAGACGTCGCTTGTAGACCTTCTGTTTGTTGGGGGATCAACGTCCTCTGGTATTCCCCAGAAGAAGTAAACCGGCTGCTTCTCGAGGATGGCGCTCCTAGCCACTGTGGCAGGACCTCGTTGAGCGACGTTGCTTTCGGTAATATGAATGGCGACTTGTGTCTGCTTGTGACCAACGGGAGCTGGAACGAAGACGGGCAACTGACGATGATACACGTCTTTCCCGAAAGGAGTTCTCTTCCTTAGGTATCGAGCTAGGGATGGATTTGCCTCCAGTTTGACCCATTTGAGCTTGCCAGTGAAAAGTTCCGAATTGATCCGCTGACGAACGTGAGCATCTTGAACTTGGGTATTGATCATAACGTTCCTCCTTCCCGACCAGGAGGGGAGCCAATTGAATCGATGGAACGAAGATGGCTCGGGCCAGCCCCTTCTGAGGCGCGAGCGTGTGCGCTCTTGTTTGATCTGACGGTTCCATTCTTGGTATTCGCTTCTCGACATGCCGGTTAGGTCGGTACCAGGGACCAGTTGGTACCCTTGTAGCGAAGAGCCGGACATGGCGTACGGGTCGATCATGGTAGGAGGGAAGGCATGCTCTTGATGGTGCTCATACTCGCGTGCGTGCTCGAGCTCGTTGCGAGATGGAGAATCGCTTAGCAGTGAGGCCACGAACGAGTCCTCGTCGAGATGAAGCGGAGTCGTTGGGACGGATGGTGTAGACTTGTGGTGACGCAAGTCTTGCATGACGCCGTCCAAGATGGCTCGATCCATCTCTGAGTCGATGGCATCCAGCGACCACCCTCTGGACGCATCCTGCAAGTTTGGCACAGACCGATGAGGGGCTGCAGGAACATCGGTCGAGCTCGTCATTGCATGTTCCCAACGATTAAAGTCTTGAGGTGAAAAGAATGTACCGTGAGTGTCAAACGAAGAAAACGATGGAGCGCTTGCACCCGCATCCGGCACCCAGCTAGATTGAATGCTGTGAGGACCCGGTACACGAGTGTTTGGGTCGCTCGAGAACGTAGAGGGGACGTGGTACGAAGGAGCAACCTGATACGGATGAGAAGCGTGATACGAATCAAAGTCGTGACCCGAGGGAGGGACGTAAAATGTAGGAGCAACATTGGGGTACTGTTGCCACTGAGGCATCCCCTCGCCTTGCGACTGCGTAAGGTAGGGATTGACACTGTCGTGCCAAGCGTGGCCATGATCGTACGGCTCCATAGGAGCTGAAACAACTAGCACGGCAGCGAGGACGAGACTGAATAGCAGCGCTCTCATGTTGACGTAGGCGTTCACCAGACAGACAACGAGAAGCTTTGAGATGGGATGGGATGACGGACTGTGCTCAAAAGTGCCCTCTATTTATCCCTTTCGGTCCTTCTATCAGCTCAGACAGTGCCAGTCGTGCCTGCTATTGGTGTCCGGAGCTGAGCGAACATTTCACCGTGATCTTCGTTTGGCGACAAGTTGAGAAGTGAGTCTCCGTGACTGCCGGACGTGACTTCACAAAGATATGCTGAGCTACATGACTCGACCGCTGACCACTCCAACAGCCGCCGCCCACTTGAATTGCGGAACCGTGAATGGTTAAGCCGCAAACGGCGGAAGTCGCGGCTTCGTCATCATCAATCTGGGTGGGTCTTGCGGATCGATTTGCAATGAGCCGCTGTACTAAGCTACGAAACACAACCCAGGTAGTGTGAAGGACACAATGGATGCAGAGGCACTGTTTTCAATTGCACTTAGGGCTAGTAAAACGAAAAAGTAAGCGACAAACCATCAGTGTGAGAACACTTTCTAGGGCAAGGATGACGGCCGTCTATGGTCGGATGTACTAGCAATTAGATTGGGCTGAGTACCCTGACGCTGCTTACAGCACGAGGCACGGTGCAAGAAACAATCTATCTATGAGCTCGAGCGAGAGCCTCGGCTTCGTCGATCAAAGGGTTCAGACGCTGATCAACTGCATCATTGTCGGCCTTGTTGATGTAACCAGTCCCGTAGTAGTAAACCTTCCTCGACAAACTTGGGTAGCTCGCTGTTCCTCCGTCTTGTTGAATGCCCCAAAACATATAATGCGGCTTCGCCTCGAGAATTGTACCTCTGTTACCATAGGCTCGAGGCCCAGACAACATCGCACCATGCTCGGTGATGTGAATGTGAACAGGTGCGTTTTTGTCGCCAGGGGGCGGATCTACCACGAGGGGCAATTGTCGATGGGGTTTGTTCTTTGCAAACGGGTATCTCTTCCGCAAGGAGGTAGCCAAGCCTGGAACTTGATCGAGCTCGACCCAGTTGATCTTGTCATTGAACATTGCATTGATACGCCGTCGGACAGCTTGGTCTTTGTCTTGGAGATCGGTCCTCACTTGCCTTTTATCCGTCAGTGGCTGTAGAAAAGCAAGTCTTTGCAAAGACGATGGCTCTGGCCACCAAAGACGAGAGCGTCTAGTTGCCTGAACTCGCTTCATCATGTTACTCCAAGTCTCGTACGTAAGGCCTGAGCCGTCGGCCGCCTCGGAGCTGAGGTGGCGAGCGCCATGCACGCTGGGATTGCTCTGACTTTGAGCTCGTGCTTGTGAAGAAGCATGCTGAATTTCGTTGTGCGAAGGGTCTAGTCCAGCCTCATAGGGCTGCTCCTCATCGAATTCAGGGTCCAAAGCCTCGTTCAAGTCCACACCCCGCATATTGACATGGCCTGTTTGATCCGCTGGAGGGTCGTGTGCAGGCAGCGGCATCCAATGTGGCCAAGCTGACTGGCGCAACGCTGACGAATGAGCGGGTCCCCAAGGATCATGATTCATGGATGGAACGTGTCCTCTGTAAGGGTCATATTCGGACGTTTGTCCACTCGAGGGATGCGATGAGCCCGCAAAGCTGGTAGGAGCGTGGTAGCCTGGCGCTGTATTGTCGTAGCCATGCCAATGATGGACCGCATCGTTCTGCGTCGGCTGGGGATAGGGATAGAAAGAATCGTGCCCGTAGAGGCCGTGATTATCTGGATCCATCGGTGCTGCTATGGCTATGTTCCCAAGTGCCAGCAAGGCGCTGAGCATCAACATGGCCGACCACAGTCTCATGATGAGCGTGAGATCGAACTTGCTGCCGCCACAGACTGGATAGCAGAGAAGATTCAGGGAATAGGGATAATACTGTATGGCAGAAGGACGGGTTCCAGCTCGATTCCACTGACTATTTATACCATGATGTCATTGACATTTTACGATGAAATTTGCGTCCACGGCCATCATCATGAGCTGTGTGTGGGCATTAATCAGTTGCCTCATCTCCTGCGAACGAGATGTAAGCCAATACAAATCCTTCATGTGACTTCACAAGATTGTGGGGTTCCCGTCGTCTGCAAGCCAATTCCCGCTGGCCCACTCGGTGGGCGGCCGACAAGCGAAGCTACTGCCGGCGAACTCAGGAAGTACAGCCTGTGCGGCGTTTTGTGGGTCATCTAGAGCTAAACCGCTTAGTTGCCACGATCGGCTGCTCACTTGGACTGCTGCGGACAGATGCGAATGAGTGAAGCAGTGGGAGTCACTTTGCTTGCAAAAGAGCGTGCGTGCAATCGTCTAATCGATCAGCAAATGAAAGAGCACGACAATCATGTTGTCGGTTGGGCTGAGCATTCAAGTGGAGTTGAGAACGTTGTGATTGCCAACTGAGGGAAACAATGGCATGCCCAGACCAAGGTGATTGCTGAACGCATTCAGGTCAGTAGAAGTCAACGACATTCACTACCTGTGGGTGTGAGCTGCATCTTGCAAAACATGAGCTACGCTCTCGATTTCGTCGAGTCTTGAATTCAGATGCTCGTCCACGGCACCGTTGTCTTGCTGCAAAATGTATCCAGCGCCGAAGTAGTACAGAGGGCTCGTCTTCTTACCTTTTGGAACTTCGATCACTTCTGGTATTCCCCAGAGTCTGTAGTACAGCTTGTCTCTTAGAACGTCACTTGAGGGTTTTGCATTCTTCGTCAAACCATGGTCCGTCATATGGATGTTGAGGCTCGTCTTCGGATCTTGAAGTGGGTACTCTATCTTGAGAGGAAGCTGACGATGAATCCTATGGATTCCCAATGGGCTCTGCTTGACAGCAGAGCCTTCTCTGCCGGCCAAGTCGCCGGAATCCGCCCAGATCAACTTCCCGCCAAACACCTCTGAATTAATCCGCTGACGTACGTGGCTGTCTGCATCCTTGTAAACAACGCTCGGCTTCATCCTTCCCTTGTAAGATGGCAGATAGTCAAGCCCGCTGAAAGAGGATGGCTCTGGCCATCCAAAAGAAGCACGCACACTTCCCGCCTTGAGTGTTTTCTGCCTCCTCCAACCGTCGTAATCAACGTCAAATTCGTCGGCTGGCATGGTCCCGACCTCAGAGTGGCGCGCCTCACTTGAAGGTCGAGCCGAGCTGCTGGCGTCATGTCCGGCCTCGCTTGACGAGATTGGCAAAAGCTCATTTGGCGGCATTGCCCTGAGGAATGCATTCATGATGTAGTGATTGTCGTGAGCAATAGGGTTAAGCAGAACGGAGGTCATAGGCGTGTGGTGGCTGAAGTGTTGCACTAAGCCGTCATCGAAGGTAGCTCGTGTGGGCCCATCGTACTGCAAGTCTCTCAAGAGTGAGCTCGAGACAGGCTCCATCTCCCGATAGCCAGGAGTCTGGTAAACGGGTGGCGGAGGGTTGAAATGATGCAAGTTTTGGATGACATCGTGCGCCATGGATTGAATTGCTTCAGAACGGGGTCCAGGAGGCGGCACCTCCTTCAGCCATTGTGTCTGAGGATGTGCTGAAGAGGCCTCAAAAACGCCAGGCTGAACGGTCCCCCTGTCATCGTTGGTTGCGGCTGGAGCATGCGCGCCATACGATTCATCCGAAAGCAAGTGCGTATGCATTCCTGCTGTTGGCCATCGACTTGGGTCGAGCCTCTGCCAGCTTGAGTCAATATACATGTCGTGCGGGACATGGTACGTGGGAGCAGCGTTCACATGCTTGGACACCTCGTTGTATTGCTGCTGAGACGTGTAGGGGTTGAGGTTGTTGTACGGACTACCATAGTTATAGTTGGGGTTCATTGGAATCGCGACGACGATGCCATGAAGGAACAACGAAGGGCCAAAGGACAGCTTGAAGACTCGCATGTTGACTGTCTTGAGAAGGTGCAGAAGAAAGGAAGGATGAGACCGATATGGTAAGGCCTCAAAGCCCAACTTGAGCCTGGTCTCATTCTTATATATCCTTCAACGACACTGCGGTGTTTGTCTTTGCAGATGGCAACCGTTGCCTGTGGGACCATAGACGAGCGAGTAGTGTTGTAGTAAACTAGCTTCATTCCTCCATTGGCTCTAGTCCGGACCGTTTTATGGTGGGACGAGCAGACACAGAGGATTGAGAGTCACAAATGAAGCAGAGACAAGCGCTTACCTCATGCGCCTGGACAGTCATAGGCAAAGAGTTCTAGTGCAATCACAAAGCAGATGCAGATGGACGATCGAGTGGTTTCGGTAGTGGACAAATTCGATTGCAAGAAGGCGTATATCGAAAGAAGATTTTGAGGCGGAAGGCAAGAAGGAACGTGAACAAATACCGAAAGCGACGTTGTGCAGCAAGGCAGAGTGCTGTACAGCACCTTATAATCAACGTCGACCATGCTGAGCACTGACAGCTGCGATCAATGTCCGACAGCAGACATACCTGACCTAGTGTGCCTGGACTAGCCGTTCTGCCTGATTCAGGATCGATGTCAAATGCGAATCCACCGCCACATGATCTTCCTTCGCAATGTAACCAGCGCCAAGATAGTAGAAAAGGCTCGATTTCCTACCTTTCGCTGGTTCCTCGAGAAACTCTGGAATGGCCCAAAATCTGTAGTGCGGCTTGCCTTCGAGAATGGCGCTTCGGCTTTTGAAGGTCCCGGTGAGACCATGGTCCGTCATATGAATGTAGAAGTTTTTCTTTACGTTCCCTTCTGGAATCTCCACTTTGAGAGGCAGTCGGCGATGGATTCTTTCTGCATGGAACGGGCTGCGCTTCATGGCAGCACCATTCACACCTGACAGGTCTCCAGGGTCCGCCCAATTAAGCTTTCCACCAAAGAACATCGAGTTGACGTGCTGTCGGACATTGCTGTCTGCATCTTTGTAAGCGACTCTGGGCTTCATAACTCCGCTGTATGTAGGTAGATAGTCTAGCCTCTCGAAAGATGATGGTTCTGGCCATCCCCTCCCATGGCGCTGACGACGTATTTCGAATTTCTTCAAACGATTCCACCCGTCGTAGTCCAAATGGCAGTTGGCCCAGTGCTACTCTTACGGCGGCTTTATTTGCGCGGCGGCGGCGCAGAGCTGCTGGCTTCTTCTTGGTGGTCGCTCGCGGAGGCTTGCTCTGGCTCGGTGTGCGATATGTCCCTCAGGAACGAATTCACAAAGGCTTGCTCGTCTTGATAGCCAGGAATCCAGGGGGTAGGTGATGCATGTTCATGGTGATGTGAGTCCCGCATGATTCTTTCTACGATGTCCTGATGAGTTGGCGTAGATGGCGGCATCTCATGCAGCCAAGCTCGCTGATGATGCGCTGGAGGAGCACCAGGTAAGTGAGGCTGGGCGATGCCCCTTTCATTGTAGGCGGAAGCTGGAATATTAGCTCCATATGATGAATCAAATGAGGACAAGTGCGCACCTGAGTCCGTTCCTGACCAATGACTTGGGTGAGTGCTTTGTCCGGTGGGCAAACCATACGCGGAAGCAGCATTGTCGTATCGAGGCATGGCATTGTTTTGCTGCTGAGGAGGGTAAGGACTGAAGTTGTTGTACCAGTTGCCACCATAAGAATTCGGCCACATTGGAGCTGCCAAAACGAAGCCCTGGAGGGCGAGCAACAGACCGAGGGAGCTCATTGCATGCCACATGCTGGCTGAAATGCAACTGCCGTTGACCGTGATAGAAGAAATGAATAGGAGCGGGAACACACACGACGGAAACAGAATTTGCTTGAAGGTGGTGTCTATTTATCTGTCAATCTTTGTCAATAGTCTGGATCTTCGTCAGCTCTGATTCTCTGTCAAAGCGGACTCTGATCAACGATTCTGCAAACGAAGTTGCCATTGAACTGGTGATGCCTACCCGCATCCGATGTGGGGCAAGATGAGCGACACTGTAGCGCAAGAAGGCAACTATTTGTGGGGATCGTTCGTGTCAGTGTAGTAAAGGCGAAAGTGGACGTGCAGTTTCCTGTGTCGATTACTTGCTGTACTTTCTCCACCATCCCACTCGGTGGGTGTGATCACAAACAGCACAAGCTTTGGTGGGAACTTCAAGTACGGTGTCACTGTTCAGAAAGTCACAGGCGGGCGAGACAGGCTTTTGTGCCAATACGCCGAGGTAAGGTGGAGCCAGCTTGAGGTTACTTACTTCACGTCTGCGTCTGAGTATAGTTCTCACGGCCCTACCTTGCTCATCCTGGTCACCGATTGATTCGTCCATCAATCCTCTGCTACTTCTGACCACTGTCCATCGCCGTAGAATGAGGCTGTGAACAGCGACGTAGAATTCCCTTGCTATCCTCGTTCAAATATCAATTGTTTTGTCTGTTCTTGTCTACTTGAGCCAAGGGAGACGCAGTCGGACGCTGAGCAGACTGAATTTGAAGAGACACCACTCGAGTATCTCAAACTGATCTCTTGCTGTCCACATGTAGACACAGAAGGGTGGCCGATGCTGACCGTGTCACTGAATTGCACGCACATGAATGGGATGAGGCCTACTTAGTGGGCAACAAACTCGATTGCAAACAGGCAAACATGGAAACGAACATCGCGAG
Organism: Pseudozyma tsukubaensis; assembly: GCA_001736125.1. Lineage (NCBI taxonomy): Eukaryota > Fungi > Basidiomycota > Ustilaginomycetes > Ustilaginales > Ustilaginaceae > Pseudozyma > Pseudozyma tsukubaensis. The sequence continues at coordinate 21,146 of MAIP01000075.1, read as the reverse complement.
ACACCTAGCTGGGAAGGAAAGCACGGGGTAAAACCCTTGTCTGGAAAGAAGACTAAGCGCTGCTCGACATTTGCAGGAAGAGAAAAGACGATCCTTCCGTCAAGTAGGGAGATGGGACTGCGAGGCTTCTCGACGCTGGCAATGACCAGCTTGGCAAGTAGCCGACAGTACCGACGACAACTTCCACATGATCACCAGTGATTTTGACAAGCAGTGTGAGCAGGGTCACATTGTTTGTGCTTCCCTAATGAGAGCTGTGATGCGCCAGCCCCATGACCTCGTCGAGCACTCTATCAAAGCGCTGGTCAACCTGTTCATTGTGGACCTTATCCAGAAATCCGGCGCCAAAATAGTGCAATTTGTCCCTGGCCCTATCGAAGTTTTGTGCTATACCCCAGAACATGTAGTACGGCTTGCCTTTCAGAACGCCGCGTCCCTCCTTGCCCATGATACCGTGATCTGTCATATGAACTAGCAGTTGCTTTGCGCCGGGGCGTAATATTTGGAGAGGCAACTGACGATGTGCCCTGCCCTTTAGGAACGGAGTTGACCATTTAAGAGATTCTTTCAATCCCTCCACCTCGTTAAGATTGACCCAGTTGAGCTTGCCATCAAAGGCTTTCGAGTTGATCAGATCGCGGGCTTCGATGTTGTCCTCGGCGATGACACGATGCCTCAAAAAGCCGTTCTTTTCATGCAAAGAGGGAATGTAATCGAGTCTGAAGAAAGATGCTGGCTCTGGCCAACCCCTAGCAGCGCGTCTGCCGATTGCGTCTGCTTTCCTTTTCAGGTTGTAATCCTCGTACTCGGTTTCGGTTCCTTGCAATGAATCATAGTAGTCTGTGTAGCGACGGGGCGTGGAATGAGAGCTGCCGCTGAACCAGTTATTCACGGAGGCAGTGGTTTGTTGATGACCGCGGAAGGAGGGCCGGTGCTGGCTCAGATCTTGCATGATATCGTCCATAATAGCCTTATCGGCGTCATGCATGGGGTTTGAAGAAGGCATCGTCCTGGCCAGGCTAGTCCGAGCGGACTGGGGCGTCGCGTGAAAGCCGTAAGGATCGTAGCCGTGATGCGGGTCGTACGAAGACGACGTTTGGGCGCCGGCGCCCATCTGACGACCCGAAGTGCCACTGTACGCCACAGATCCATGTGCGTATGGACCTGCTGAATGAGATGGGTCCAAGGGTGCAACGTAACCCGGGGGCTGCCAATGATGCGATTGGTCAATGGGCGACCATTGGGAGTAGGGATCGGTGTAACCATGCCAATTGGCATGTCCTTGATCCATGGGAGCGGCCAAGACGAGGCTTCTGAAGACCAGCGACCAGCCAAGGAGCAGCTTGACCTGCGGTGTCCACATCATGACCGAAATACTTACTGCGGATCGTGAGTCAAAAGCAGCTCAGGGGACGAGATCCAAGACGGGAATTGGGTGGAAACGGGGATGGGAGTGAAGACTTTGATCACACGAGCTCGAGCTCGGAATTGGTCTCTTTTTATCTTTGATCAATACTTGCACCTCCGGTCTTCAGTCGATCCGATCAGACGTCGTATTGCTCCGAGGCTTGGCTGCAGAAGAAGAGCTGCCAGCCTGTCCTTCTGTGACAGAGCTGATAGACAGTATTTGCCATGACGGAGATTCCATGTGATGTAATGAAGTTGCTACGTGGGACGCACTTGTGGGCGATTCGTCCCACGTGTGGGCAGCATGAGTGAGTAAATCACAGTCACATCGACACAGCATTTGCAGCTTCTCTCAACTTCCCTTGGGCGTCATTACCCAGCTTCGGCGTTGCCACCTTTTCAACGAGATCTGGTGGGTCCATGACGATCCGTCATCGTGATACCACGTCGAGGCGTAGCATTCAGACGACACCCACGTCACTCTCTGTAAGCACAACCTATTGTTTTGTTGCTGTTGCGCATGATCGAATGAAAACACACGCCGACGTCGTACCTCAAGACTGGAAACAGCACTGTGCAACACACACGATGAAAAACGGGCAGTGACTTTGCTAGATGAGACGAAATATCGTGAAGTGAAAGAGGTCTGACCACAAGTGGGATCCGCCAAGGGCCCGTGGGATCAATGGTGACAACCTTGGACAAAGTCATCGGTGGTTTCGATGAGCCGTGTTTGCGATCGCCACAATTGACCTTGCTAAGACTTCCAGTGCTGAGCCACTCCTACAAGCCTGTCGAGCAAAGGATCTACATGCTGGTCGACTGCAGTATTGTGCTCCTTGTCTAGATATGCAACACCAAGAAAATGAACTTCCTCTTGCCCCACCAAGTTACGTTCTGGTACGGCCCAGACCTTGTAGAACGGCTTGCCGTCAAGAACGGTGCCAATGACCTTTTGATTACTGGCTGGCACGATTCCATGGTCTGTGATGTGCACATTAAGAGGAATGTTCTCCCCGCCCGGTACCTGGATTGGCAATTGACGATGTATCTTGTCTTTTGCAAAGGGACTATCTAGTGCCAATAATCTTCCGGACAAATTGGGCACCTGCTTGAGGTTGACCCAATGAAGCTTTCCACCGAAAATCTTCGTGTTGATCTGATTACGAGCATGCCAATTGTCTTCTGAGTTCTGGGCGTATACCCTGTCGTTTACAGCTCGTCCACGCCGCAACGACGGAAGATAGTCGAGTCTATAGAAAGATGCGGGCTCTAGATGAGCAATCCTCTCGCGTCTTCCCAATGCATCTTGTTTTCTCTTCAAATTCCATTTGTCGTACTCGTCTTCCGGACGAAAACTTAATGCAGTGGGGTAGCGACGGTGCGTGGAAGGCAAGCTGCCGCGAAACCAGCTATTTCCGTTGGTGGAAGAAGGAGCTTGTTGCTGCTCCTTGACCGACACATCTTCCAAAACAGAGTTCAAGAAAGCTTGTTCCTCGTGATCACCTTCGTGCGGATTTGCATAATAGCCGTGAATTGAATCCCCATGAGACGGTGCGTGGGTGGTTGGGGAAGGAGTTCTGTAGTTGCTCAGACGTTGCATGATATCGTCCAGAATGGCCTGGTCCTTCTCGGGATTTGGAGTCGGTGGCGGCATCATCGTGTGCGATCCAGACATTCCGTTCCAAGCTGATTGCGGGTCTGCATGGTAGCCTTGAAATGAACCTGCATCATGCGATGCGTGGGTATCAGGGGTAGGAGGAGGTCTGTATTGGCTGACATCATGCATGATATCGTCCAGAATGGCCTGATCCTTCTCAGGATTTGGAGTCGGTGGTGGCATCATCCAGTGCGAATCAGTAACTCCGTGCCAAGCTGGTTGCTGGGTCGCTTGCGGAACTCCAGCGAAGCTATCATGAGTGGCCCCCCAATTTTGGTAGTGTTGAGGGGCTGCGTATCCGCCGTGAGGGTCATACGAAGAAGACGATTGGCTGCCGGCCCCAGTCCAGTAGTTCGGATTGGCGCTGTACCCTCCTGAGGTGTGTCCGTACGGGTCACTCGAGGAAGCAGATAGGTCGTGGTACGACGGTGCGACATTGTTGGACTGCTGCCACTGGTGCGACGGGCCATGCTGTGGCTGCTGAGAATAGGGATCATAGTGGTTGTACCAGTCGGGATTGTTAGGTTGCATAGGAGCAGCCATTACAAGGCCCTCTCGAAACAGCGACGAGCTGAGGACCAGCTTGACCAGAAGCACCCACATGATGGCTAGAGTGGACTTGCTGTGAATTGATAGTGAAAGCAGCGAGGGGGGACGGAAACGGAATGGGAATAGAGGATGAGGTGTCGAGAATGCGATTCGCAGCTCAAGAAGAGTCACTATTTATCGTTGTTCTGGGATCGCTCGTCGGATCTCCGGTTGCATCGTATCCTTTGTGTATCTGCGCCCACGCTTTGAAGCAGAGCAGAGATCATTCACCCTACCACTTGCGCAGGAAGATCGGGAAATCCATGCACGAGGAAGAGGAAACCTCTTCAACACATGACGACGAGACTTTTGGGCCGCCAGTCAAGGCAAAAGCTTCATGTGATGTGACAGAATTTGTGATAGGCGTACATGCACCCATATGAGCCAGGGCAGTCATTCAGATCCAGACAGCAGTCGCAGCCTCTCTCAACTTGCCTTCGGCGCTGTTACCCAGCTCCAACGTCGCCACCTCCTTCAGCGAGACCTGGTGGGTCTGTGACGACTCGTCATCGGCCATCACGTCAAGGCGTAGCATTCGGACGACGCCCACCTCACTGTCTGTAAGCGCAGCGTATTTTTTCTTGCCGTGCGACGGCCCACTTTGCAGGAAGATGGGTGCGGGCTCGATTGCGTTTGCCCATCCTCCCGATGTGGGAGTTTGCCACAAACAAAGAGCTTGGCCCAGCTCATCTGATGGTGGGTCGCGGTGGTGAGGTGATACCACGAGACCGTGTCGGTCGATTTGGAAGACGGCTACCCAACCTTTTGTCTCGGAGGCTAAACCGCGGGTCGAGGCGAAGAGGTAGAGTGGGTACTTGCTACCGTCGGAGTGGGTCACGGGACAAGAGAGTCGAACTTCGTCTGCCCAGTAGAGGCTCTCGTCATCGCTTCGAGGGATGATCTTGACTCCTTGTCTCCATTCCAATCGAGTGCCTTTGGTGTCTTTGATGACTTCGAATACGTCTACCATGGAGCTGTGCTCCTGTAAGCTGTAGATGTAGCGACCGTCGGGGTGCGAGATGGTGTGGCGAGGACCATCGTTCTTTCGTGGGGCGATGCTCTTCTCAGCCAGACTCAACGCGCCGTTGGTAGGATCCACGTCCATGGTCCAAATGCAATTCCGGCCAATATCGGGAACAAAGCAGACACTCCCATCAGGTGAGAGATCAATGCCGTGCGATCCGTGACGCAGCCCACCAAAGTCCATGGCATTCTTTCCGTTCGAGCTATCGAGTTTTGTTGAGGCCGACGAAGCGGCGGCGTCATCATCGTGATTTGAGCTCGCCACGGCCTCTTTGCGCTTCAATTCCTGGGTCTGAGCCAGCGTCTTGCCTGGCAATGAGCATTCGCCCGTGACAAAGTCGATCTCTTGAACGCGACCTGCGGATCCTACGCCCGTGACACCGTCAGCCGGCGCCGCAGTTGGAATGATGTCTCGATGTTTCGCACCAGTCAAGTCAAAAGCGCCTGTCTCTGCATCGATGCCTACAATTTCGCCAGTTGGTCCACCGCAAGTGTACAGCACAGGGTGGGACCCTTGTTCAGGAAAGCCGACGTAGACGTACCCTGACCTCGCTGCTGTTTCGGCTGTGTTAAGAAGTTCAAAGCGGGCCGCGTCGGCATTGTCTCTGTGTATGCGATAAGCAGCCACGCTTGGAGGCTGGGTCCAGCAGGTTGCATATAGGTGGGTTGGCGATCCGATGCTTGAAGAAGATCTCGAGATGGTCGCTGTAGAGAGCCACGAATGATTGCCTTTTGCCTGTGACACGTTGAGCAGCTCCAGACTTTCGGTCTCCGGATCGAACTTGATAGAGAAGAGCTCGTTGGTGTTGAATGTTCCTACAGCGAGGAGCGGCATGTTGGTGACAGAGTAGCGAAGGCGATGATGGTGCTGTTGGACGGTAACTTGAGGGGGATGTGCGAGAGGGATGGTACGTGCTCAATTTAAGCTTTTGTTCGAACGTCGATTTCTATAGCCGGCTCGGGGTCCGCGGCATGCAGCCGAAGAAATAGCCGCGGTATCAACGCGTTCCACTAAATCAAGACACATATCTCAAAGGTCTCCTGAGACAACAGACCTTATAGACAGCCAAGGTGTGGCGCAACAGACCCACGGTACTCGACAAAGGTATGGTCTTGCAGCAGTGGTATATCACGTTGTAATGTAAGATCAACAGTTCAGGTGCGGTCTTAGGGCATCAGCTGCTCGATCGCGATGTTTATTAGGTCGGCAAAGGAAAGCTTTGTTGATGTCACTTTGGTCAAGCTTTCCAACATATGTGTCGACATTGAGAGCGACCAACGATAACGGACAGTCAGACTAATCTAGTACATCTCATGCCTTTTCGTCCGACCGATCACAGTCTGGTGGTATTGAGCGTAAGTGCATAGATCGGAAAGATCGCAACTCCTGGATGTAGATGCCAATATTAGCTTTAGATCTTAGATCGGTCGCCGTCGTTGGATGCTCCGCCTTTTGCGATCCACTGATCATGTCTACTACACAGCTCGCGGATGATGTCCTCTTCCAGTTCCTTCTCTCCGCCCTTTCCTCCTCCTTCATTGCCATCTGCGTCTGTCGAGTCCGAGAGTCGCATCCACGTCGCTGAGAAGTCTTCGCCTCCAACATTGAGATCGTCTCGTTGCCTGGTTGTGGTTGTTGGCGCTGCATTGCTGGACTTGCGTTCGACAAAGACGACCTCGAACTTGCGTCGATTGAGATCGTTGCCGATGACAAGCTGGTGACCATATCGTTGAAGTGCTCCGACTGCTTTGGGGATGAGCAGCTTGGGATCGGTTTCGAGCTTGAAGCTGACAAGATAGCCTTCTGGTACCCATTGCTCGACCATGGGCTTGAGGACTTTGGGTACTTGGTCCATCTCGATGACCAAAGATCCCTTGCCGGACTGAATCTTGTGCTCGGGAACGCTGGTCGAGGGGATGAAAAAGTCGCTTACAGCTGCCGCGAGGTAGTACATTCCGCTGCGACCAAGAGGCTGCATGACTCGAGACATCTCCCTCAGCAACCAGAGGTAGTCGTTGACAGTAACAAAGGGGACTGTATGCAGGAGACCCGATGTGCGAGCATGGTGGTAAGCCGAGAGGATAGGCCGAAGATGCGCTACATGCTGCTTGAGGACAGTGATGTCGTCCTCGCCAGATGCAGACGCTGGAGAATCTGTGTGAACATGTGTGGCAGGATCGGCTAGCAAGTCTAAAAAGGGGTTGGTGGTGTGACTGTAATGCCTTGTGTATGGTGCTAGCGAATGTTGCCTGCTCATGAAGATTACTGCATAACCGGCAGACAGGAAGTATTCGGCAGAAGTCGCTCCTCGTGTTCCTGCAGAGAAGTTGTCGAGAAAGCGTACGACATTCTTTTCAAGAGGTACGGTTGTTCCACCCGATGTGACGAGAACGACTTTGCGACCTTCCTTTATGTGACGTTGAACGAATTCGGAAGCAGCAGTGGCGGTCTCTGAGAGGTTGGACGGCGCAGCCTGTGTCTGAAAGAAGCGGTCACTTGACCATTTTGGTGAAGTTGAAGATGAAGCAGATGGATCTGACATGCCGTGACAGTGTGTGCTCTAATATGTGTGATGATGCTGAGAATGTTGGTGTACGATGGAGAGAAGGAACGAAGGACAGCTGATTGATGAGTGTGAGTTCTAATTGTGGGGTTCTCCTTTTGTTCAGACCCAAAGTGCCGGAAATGGAGGAAAGGGAATGCCGGAAAGGGTTTTGTGTGCATTTTCTGTTGGATTGTGCGTTGTGCCATCAAAATCTCGGATCTCGCAAATGGGTCTGTCTGTTGTCTGTTGTCTGTTGTCTGTTGTCTGTCGGCTGCTCCATCTCTGGCTCTGGCTCTGAATCCCAAAGTGTGACATTCGTGAATTCCGATTCAGTGATTCTTGCAAGGCGCGTGCACTTTGGGGCTTAGATAGGATCACTTGCGACTCTCATCACCGACTCAGCCTTCATTCTAACGTCGCACTCATCTTCAGCTGTCACCGACCAGCACTTCACCCCTGCAATTGACTGTCGGTTCATCCGCAACGATGCCTCGTAAGAAGTACGTTGACCCAGCAGCAGCTGTCGGCACCTCCGCCTCGGGCAGTGCTGCTGCTGCTGCTGCCTCGACACCGTCTCGTCGACAGGCATCGTCTGCTGCGCCTGAACGTTCGCCATCACCGTCCTCATCTCTCGGCGGTGGAAGAGTCTCGAATCCACCATCATCCCCACACAAACCACCGCCTGGTTTCCGAACAAAGCAGCCAGCCAACTTCAGCAATATGCCTGCTCGCGCACCTTCACCCACCCTATCGGATATCTCAACATCAGCATCCGAAGGCGAAGACGGTGGTCCATCAACAGCACAGCCACGACTTCGCTCAGCTTCACCGGAGGGAGACGAACTAGCAGATGAATCGGTTCGCGAACCTCCTACCAACAACGAGGCCGAAGTCACTTGTCATTGGAACGACTGCGGCGAGATTTTCAACAGCTTGCAACCTTTCATTGACCATTTGCATCACGAGCACATCGGCATTCACAAGAGCAAGTATATGTGCGAATGGACTGGATGTATCCGGAAAGGCAAACCACAAACTTCGAGGTTTGCGTTGCTCAGCCATCTGAGAAGTCATACTGGAGAGAAGCCATTCACGTGTCCTCGACCAGGTAAGTTGTCTCCATCCTCGTTCGCCTGTTGAGCCCATCATGAATCCTCACTGATATCTCTGCTTCCTTCCTGTAATCAACGCAGAATGCGACAAGAGTTTCACCCGCTCCGACGCGCTCAGCAAGCATATGCGCGTGCAACACGGCATCATCACCGCTGGATCTCGAAAAGCGGCTGCCTCGAATGCGCAGGAAGACGGCGCAGAAGACATGTCCATCCTCGACGGCGCCGACTCTGCCACTCCGGCCAACAAAGCTGGAGCATCCGGCGTTACTGGTGACCTTCTCGGTGACGAGCTGCTCGAACTTGCCGAAGGGGAAGGATCCGAATTTGGTCTCACAAAGGGTGCATCCGGCGAATCGAATCTCTACACCATGTCAGCCGAAGAGTTGGGTATTCAGGATCGACTGCAAGCAGAGAGCGACACGGAGGAAGTCAAGCGCAGCGAAGCCGTTCTCGGCAGAGCGTTGCGTACGTGGGCCAAGGATATGCGTGAGCGCGAACGCAGCAGGAAGCTTCGTGATTCGGCCTCGCGATCTCGTGGACCAGTTGGGAATGGTGCGGGCGATGGTGATGATTTGCTCAATGGTGGCGGCGCAGCATCAGGCAGTGGTGCCGGGTTGAAACGTGCACGTGCCAATGACTATGACAGCGACTCTGGCGATTCCATGCCTGACGTTTCGGAGCTTCGTCGCTCTTCTCGACGCAACACGCGATCGTCTTCTGCTGCTAACGGCTCGCGTCGACGCTCGTCCCGCTTCGGCACCGCGGGAGAAGACGAAGCCGATGCATCCGTCGTCACAGCCGGCGCTGGACCAGGAGGATCCATGGAAGCCGCTCAATCCGCCATCCGCAACGCACGCAATCGATATCTTGTCGAGAAAGCCAAACTTCGTCACGCACGCTCGGAAAACTCGAGGCTCTGGGAACACTTGCAGACGCTCGAAGCAGAACAGAAGCGATTCCGAGCAGAATGCTCGAATGCCTTGGAACAAGCCTTGTTGTTCGAGTTGGGCCAGGATGTCGATGCCATCTTCACACCGCCTACTTCGCCGAGACTTCAGGAAGCGGCAACGGTCGGAGGGTTGGACGAACAAGCTGAAGCGCTAAGGCACGAGGTAGAGGAGGAACAGATTGCAGCGAGGGGCACTTTCATCGATGATGAATCGGCGGCGGGTCATGGCATTGCAGCGGCTTGATTGGCTGATTTGCCTTGGCTCTACGATCTTGTTTTGTATTTGTATTTCTTGCCTGCGTCGATTTGATGCGCGATTCATTACGGTTTCAGCTGCAGCGTTGAGGAGTGCGTTTGACAAGACTGTGGTGTGTGCTTGGCCACAGACGTGGGATTGACGCCCGCACAACGCTGTATCGTCTTCAAAAAGCCACGCACACACACACGCACACACTAGGAAACAATTGAACGACAGAGGAGCGGCAAAATCATTGGAACCATTTCATCGGTGACAAAAAGATACATATAAGCTACAGCTTTAAAAGAAGTCGATATGGTAGTATAACAGGTAGTGATACAAAGCGTGCTCCCTCACCCCCCGGCCCAGCTCTCTCGGTAGAAGTAGAGCGGACCGGAGGAAGAAGAGCGTACAAATGAGGGCGTGGCGTATGGATATATAAGAAGAAAAGGTATATAATAAAAGAGAGCAAGAGAGAAGTCTAAGTGTGTCTGGGATCAAAGCGGAATCGGTTGCTCTTGGTAGGCGTACGATGGGACATCCCTACGTAGCCGCCCATGCTTGCACCTGGGAATCGGCCCGTGCTAGGGGGTTGGGGGCTAGGTGAAACGTTGACAAAGTCGGCGTAGTGGAACGTGGTGTCTCCTCCCGGGGCGTTAGGTGGAGTGGTGGGGAAGAATCCGTTATCAAACGTTGCCGAAGAGGCAAAATGAGACGATGACGGTGGGGTACGAGGAGAACGAGGAGTGTTGGACAGCATGTACTCTTCAGCATTGGCAGCTGGCTTGCGTGGCGATCCCGAAGGAGAAGACGAGGCGGAGGAGGAGAGTGTGGCAGCGTCAAAGCCGAGGCCCACCATGACTTCGCTGCTGGTGGCAGAAGAAGGTTTGGGAAGCTTGCGGCTAGAAGGAGGAGGGGTCAAGGGTGTCTTGTTACTGATATGACGCGGTCCTGCAATCAGTTGGCTATGCATGCGGCTACGACGACCGCCCGAATTGGAGATGGGCTCATCTTTGAATGAATCCCAAAGCGAATTCTGGGCAGGGGTGGAGAGGATACCGTTGGTGCCCACGGATTCTTCTGTGTCGCTGCTGAACCTCTTGATCGACGAAGGGGAGGGGCTGGATGCCAAGAAGAGAAGGTAGTCGGCTGCAGCCCTGTCGTCTTCGCCGTCCCCTTGGTTCTGCTCCTCAGTGGCTTCGGCCTTGCCTTCGTCCTCGTTGAGACCAGCAGGCAAGACAGACCAGGATACGTTGCGACGGTGCTTCTTCGCGGCGGCGGACGCATTGCTTGTTGGATGCGCAAAGGCCGATCCTCGGCGCATCGATGGACTGGCGAAACCGAAGCCGAGTCCAGCTTGACGAGATGGAGGAGGCGTGTGAGGACGATCCGAACCTGAGCTCGAATCAGAGCTGCTGGCGCTCTTCTCGGCGTTCCTTGCTTCAGCCAAAGCAGCGAGGGTGTTAGCAACTCGATCGCGTTCTGCTTGGTCCTGCTCTAATGCCGCTGCTGAAGATTGTGGTTGGACAGCAAAGACATGTCGACCAGAAGCATGACGTGAGCGAGGTGTGCGTGGTGTTCCAGTAAGTCCAAGATCGGCAGCGAGAGAAGAAGCGGGATGACCGTTGGGCAAGAAGCCACTGGACTGCATCCTTGACCTGCGTGGTGTGGAAGGTTGACCCAAAAGGTGATGGCCAGTAGAGGTTGAAGGGTTGTGGCTAGCTTCTCTGCGGCGTTTGCTTGGTGAGCCAGTAGGAAGAGCAAAAGCTTCTTCAGCAGCGAGCTTGCTCTCGTGTGCGACCATGGCGGGCGTCGGGTTGTTGTGCCAGTCGAACCTTCCATTTTTGCGTTCCGGCGAGCCGAGTTGGGGTGACGAAGCGGCCTTGTCGAGCAAGGATTTTGTAGAGGTAGACGATGAGGATGGAGCAGCCGCTGACGCTGATGCTGATGTGGAGGCTCTACGCTTGGATGGTGTCGACGACGAAGTCGCAAATGAGGTTGCGCGAGAGAAGCCCTTGCTCGATGATCCTGAAGAGGATGAAGCAGGAGTAGAACGGAAGTCGGTGCCAAAGATGTCCATATAGATTGAGCGAGTGGATCGTGTGGACGACTGAGAGCTGGAAGGCAGAGATTCGCCTTGCGACATCGCAGGAGTGGATGCGGTCGAGCTGATTCCGAGTCCTAACCCGAGTCCGAGCTGTGGTTCTAGATCCTTGTTCTCGACAAGGCTGGTGGTGAGTGGCTTTATCGATGATGGTGTGGCAGAAGCATCAAGGTCGAAAAGGGAAGACTTGCCAACGCCGTTGAGTGCTTTGAACGAGGCGAGTTGAAGTCGAGCGCGCAGGGCGTGGGCGTAGATCTCTACCTCGTGCCGCCTATGGCGTGATGAAGGGCTGGTAGAGGCCATTGTGGATGAAGTCGTGGTTGATGATGAAGAGAGAGTGTCCGTGATAGGGTCTATCCTAGAATAAGCAAGCATCCGTTGGCTGGTCCAGAATGCGTCTACGATAGTGTTGTACAGAGGAAGAGGTGAGAGTTGTGCGTGTATCTGAAGCCTCTTTGATGGTGGAAGGTGATGATGATGACGATGGTGACGAATAGGCGATCAGATGAGAAGGATGACAGGCGCAGGGTCTAGATGTGATTTGAAGAAGGTGGTGGAGGTGATGATAGCGAGTACATTGCGCAGCAGAGACAAGAAAGTACGGAACGCGGATTGCCAAGTGATTGGGCAGAAGCAGGGCAGAAGCAGGGCACAAGTAGGCGGATATCATCGTCATGAACAAATTGAGGGTAGCACAGCAGCGGCAGACACAGGCAGAGACAGGCACAGCGGATGCGGAATGGTCTTTGTTTTTTCAGTTTTTGACTCTGTGTGCAGCTGTTGCATTGTGCATCTGAGCTCTCTCGGGAGGGGCAAAAAAAATTGCCGAGAGAGTTGCTCAGCTCGCATCGCATCGCATGGCACATGAGCAGCACTGCAGGCAAAGAGAAAAAGCTAAACTTTTTTTTCAGCCTCTTTCAAGTCAACCACACCCTAGCGGCAACTGACGCGTCTTTGGTTTTGAGTCGACGTGTAAATGACTGCTCGAGTGCCTCTTGAGACGCGTTCATCTTGGTGCTGCAATTAACGCGACGCGTCTAGCGTTTGCCAACAAATCGGATCGCGTTCCACGTCAATCGAAGCAAAGAGAGAGCGCTAGATTGGAACAAACACAATTAAGGAGCGGCAGAATCAAGCAGCTGCAACACAGAAGCAGCAGCCCACGCGCGCTCGAGTCGGGGCGAAAGCACGCACTGCGAGCTTCAGCACAACGTCGATCCGCGCGTCCTTTGCTCTCACTCTCCGAAATGAGGGTCATTGCTGGTGTTGTTGTTGTAGCCGAGTAAAGTGAGAACATATTAGATGTCCGCTGATGTTGGTCGATCCTCGTGGGTTTCCTTCCTTCGTCCTTCGCTTAGCCGCTGCTCGTCCCACGATATGCCGCATTGCAGAGTGGAGAACGAAAGTTCTTCATCAAGTCGGCAATTTCATGACGAGCAGGGCAGCGTCAAGTCGGACGGAAGGGCAATACCGATAACCGATGACTGGTCAAATCTCGGGATCGTGCGTTCTTGCTCCTGTCTCACTTTCGCGACCGTCCCACGTCTTCGTTCTGTCCTGCTCGATGCTCTGCTAATGTGTCTAAAGTTATTTCCACCCGCGATAAGCTGATGGTAAAGCGCTCAAAAGCACCGCGACATCTTACACAGTCAATCGGATCATCCGACTACGAAGTCAAAAGGTCAACGGTGACATTAAGAAAAGACAAGGGGATTATAAAAGTACAATGCTGCTATGCAATGCTATGTGTGAATGCGAATTGGTATGCAGGGTGACGGGGTAAAGCAAGGGGAGATGATGGACAAAAAGTAAGAGCGCCAAGCGCTGTGGCAACGAAAGGAGATATGGTAGCGAAGGCAATGCCGCCTGCAAATTGCGTGTGACTTCGTTCTTGACAATGTTCGAGATGCTGACAGGGTTGTCGGGATTGCTGCTTGACGTATGCAACGACATCAATCTCTCCGTGCTATGGACATTCTTCGACTAAGATCCAGTTGACCACCAATCATCCTCGTTCAAATACTGGTCATGATCGTGCGTGCTGTTATCAATCCACGAATCGTCGCCCTCCTCGCCGCCCGTCGTGCTCGTTCTTCCTCCTGCTACCGCTCCTGCTGCTCTCGTACTTGCTTCGTCTGCTGTGCCATTAGTTCTGCTGCTTGCCGCGTTGCCACCGCCGTTGGTTCCCACGTCTAGGTATGATGCGGGAAGAGACCTCTGCTCATCTCCATGCGCGTTGCTATTGTTCGTATTGGTTGAAGATCGTCTTCCGTTAACCAAGCGTGGGTCTGTCGGAGCATCTGTACGCGGTCTTTTGCCAGGACGGCGTATTTGCTCGTCTTCGGGTGTAGCGTCTACGCGCATGCCTGCTGATGCAAGCCCCGCTGCTCGATGCGGCGTTGCATACGCCGAGAAGCCCGACCTGCTACCGCTGTTTTGTCCTGCGATCATGCTGCTGCCGTTGCTAGTGTTGCTGCTGTTGTTGTTGGAAGCATGGTACTGGGCGCCATTGCTGGGAGCGGCACGAGTAGGAACCGACGGCTCGTCATCCTCATCACTGTCCAGCGTGAGATCGATGATATTACCCGCACCGATGGCGGGAGATTGACGCGCACTAGTGTTGGTGCTGCTGCTGAGGATTTCGATGCGCTCGAGGCGCGGCGCGGCTGCTGATGCTGTCGCTATGGTATGGTGTGGTGCTGTAGTGGATGCGGATGTGGCACCGTTGCGGAGCTGCTGGTCACCTGTGGCTGAGCTTGAAGCGGCTGCAAGTTGTGCTGAAGACGATGCTGCGGGCGGGGCATTCGGCGCCGATTCCGGCTCTGGCGAAGGACTGTCAAGCAAGACTATCTCTGTTGGCGAATGCTTCCTTGTGCCATTCTGCTTACCACTCCCACTCGGTCCCGGCTTGACATCCTCCGAGTCGCGACTCCCTAACCGATCCTGAATTGGCGTTCCCACTGCTGCTGGTGTCGCCTGCCCTGTGCCGCCCGAGTTGACTTTACCATCTGCCGTCCTCCATGATCCATCGGGCTCTACGATCACCGAGTCCGCATCGTGTGGCACTCTCTTGAGAATATCGTCAACATAGCCATCCATCAGGAGATCCTCCGCTCGGACGTTCTTGAAGCAGATCGGACACGACCATGCTGGCGTTTGTTCGTTGACTGAGAAGAAACTCTCGGCGTCGAAGCACTGCACATGGGGACAGTTGATCGATCGGCAGGGTGTGGCAATGCGCATATAGCTGAGAGGGCACTTGAGGCTCATAGTTGCTGCGCCTGCTTCGATCTCGTCGTCCTCGGCCTCTCTGCGCATCTTCGAGAGGATTTCCTCCTTGCTGCGGAACTGCTTGGAGCGCAATCGTTCGACCAGGGTCTCGACGCTGGTGATCTGACATATTGCTGCGACTAGTGCGTGGCGCTTTGGCGCATTGGTGTATGTCAGGTCGATGCGATTTGGCTTGCCTTCGATGAGCATGAGTGCATGGTCTTTGTTGAGGTTCGGTGGCGGAACACGACCGATGTTCTTCTTGCTGCCACGTAGATTGATCGACAGTGGCGTATTGTTGACCCTTGCCTCGCACGTGAGCGGAAACTCGATGATAGCTGGGTTACGCCCGGAAAGAGATGCAGCGTGGGCCTCGACGGTTGTGCAAAAGAGACGGAGCTGATGTGATGCGCTCCGCAGCTGCTCCGCTTGCTCGCCGGTGAACGTGACGAAGAGTGTTGCGTTCCTGCGATCGGTTTGTGTTGGTGCTTCTGGACACTGTACAATGGGAGAGACGAATTGCTTGATCTCGTAGAACGGCGAAGTGCGGAAGTTGATGCGGACCGTGCCTGCGGATCCGATGGGGCGAGAAACTGGCGCTGCTGCTGTTGCTAGAGGAGAATAGGAAGAAGAGGCAATCTTGTTGGCTGGGATCCCACCTAACCGCTGTCCTCCTACGTACGCTCCCGCACTTGTAGCGGCACCATACGCACCTGTACTTGTCGGAGCTCTGTAGTGTCGTCACGCCATGATGATGGAATACGTTGAATGGATGTGCAGGTCGAGGTGGCGGAAGATGTGCGGAAGAGGAAGATGTGCGGAAGAGTCAGTTGAGCCGCATATACAGCGCGGAACAGAGAGATCGACTTCGTCGAGGGGATGCGGAACCTGTCCGAAGGTAGGGGACATGAGCTGACTTACCCATTCCTGTATCCTGTTGCTGCAACAGTCGGACTCTTGTATCGTAAAACGAGACTGCGAAACTTCTGATAACCTCGGATGTCGCCTTGATTCTTGCGTTCCGTGAGCGATGATGTAAGGCGGGCGATGATCTCTGGCTTGTTGCCTGAGAGAGGGAGGTGGCCGCATGCGATGTCCGATTCGTTATTCAGGTCCTTGATGAGCGCCTTGGCCTGCGCAACGGTAAGGGCTCGTATCGCATCCGCCAGCAGCTGCGATTCGACACAAGTGGAGGTAGATGATGAAGCAAAGAGATGTCAGCATGATAGATCGGACGAGTTGGAGAAAGACGTAACTTGGAGATCATGACTTACAGCGCAGTCGGCGAAGCCGCTTGAAGCAGTATCGGTCGCCATCACTATGGTGCGGACATGGACGTGGGTCTCGTTATCGGGGCAAGTCGGTGCAAGTGGAGGTCGAAGATGGACGGTCTCTGTGATGGTTGTGATTCGAGCTGCCTCTCGAATGTAGATTTGCGATTAGCTTGTATGCCGCAGCATTAGTTGACGATGGTATGAGGAGCGCAGAAAGGGTTGTGAGGAAGGAAGAGAAGGAGGTGGCGGAAGCGGAGATGGGTAAGGAGGACGTGATGATGAGGAGTTGGAGTTGGAGTTCGAGTGATTCCCGATTCGCGAATTTCAAACACTCAACTCACGCTTAAGAGCTCAGCTTCGGCCAAAAGTGCGGATCAAAAAAAGCGCGGAAAACGGGACTCATTCACTCGCCACTGCTCAACTCCGATCTTAGCTACCCGATCTTACGCCTTCATCCGATACACACACACACACACACACGTTCACTGGAAGCAACCTTCAGACGTACACTGACCCACACTCTTACGATGTTTGATGGCTTGCATGATGACTACCATGCTACTGCGAGCGCAATTACAACGCAATGATGTAGCTGATCGGAAAGCAGCTACTTTTGGAAGACCGAGCGAGCGCTATCGTTGGCCAGTGATGCTCCGAAGAGGCTGGTGCGGGGAGGAGCAGGTGCAGCTGCACTTTTGACATCGGGAGAACCCTCGACATCAACTCCAGTCGCTTTCTCTCCCTTTTGTGCCTCGTCCTCCACCTCATTACTTGCGAAAGGCGATACCGGATCGTTGACCATCTTGTATCTCACTAGCTCCAGCGACATCCTCGCATCCTCCAGTGACGAGTGCCCGAGACTCGTTCCGTTCTGAATGATTTTGCCCAAATACTTCGCCGTAAGATCCCGCAAAGATGTGCGGAAGGGAAAGCCTCTTGCGTGCGGGTAAAGCATCACCGTATCCACCACCTTGTCATGTACGAGTCTGATGGCGCGAAGATCGTTCTCGAGACCGTGACCAACAAGGATGGTGTTCTCGCCGACGAAGCGTGCCATTGTCTTGCGAACCTCTTCAAGAGTAAAGACGGCTTTCTCTTCAAACTCTTCCGCAGTGATGCCTGAGAATCTTGTATTGTAGTCGACGATGTCGGTGCGCGTGCGTACCAGCTCATCCAGGATCATCTCGCCCTCTTCATCGATGAGCGTCAACCTTGTCAAGGTGAGACCGGCGGTGGTATATGACAACTCGCAATCAAGCGCGACGATGTCGAGCGGGTTGCGCAGACTCTGCTTGTCCTCGATCGATGCGATGAGATCCTTGGTAGTGATGAACGCCTCTCGTCGATGCAAGTCGAGCCCGGTGGTCTCCTTGAATACGTGCGGACCGAAGCAACAGCTACTATCGCCCAGCGCACTGCCGCCAACTTGCTTGCTGCAGCAGGTCCATACCTGAGTTCGACCCTTGACACCGGGTAGCTTCTCGAAGCGACGCTTGCCCCAGTGGTAGCCGCATTCTTTAGGGTTCTGTGGGATTCGCTCTGTGCCTGACTCGTTCATATCACCTCCTACAGTGAACTTCTTGCCGCATCGCTCGCACTCTTTGACTTCTCCTGTACCATCCGGCTTGCTTCCTCCCTCGGCGTCCCATTCTGGTGGAATCACTGCAGCGTACTCGAACTTCTCCAGCTGGTCCACAGGGCAGATGAAGCCGGCTTTCTGCAACCTTGCGCGATCAAGCTTGCCGGACTTGCGTGCTTGTGCTGTTTTCCTCTTCTCGTCCACCTGTGATGTGGTCCCCGTCTCAGTACATTGATCCGCAAGTACTTTCATGACGACCTCGCGCAAATTGGGCTTGCCTTGATTCGTTCGAGCTTCTGTAGCTGCTGCTGATGCCGCCGCCTCGATGGCTTCCTTGTCGCGCTTCTTGAGTCCCATGAGCAATGTGATGCAGCTGTTCTTGTAAGAGTCCTTGTTCGCTTTGCTGAAGTGTTCCAGCTCTTGAGCTAATGCGTGGTCTCGACACAATTGTTGACCGCAGCCGGCGACGATAGGATCTGTGCTCTGAATGATGGGCTCGTAGGCGGTGACAAAGGCGTTGTAGAAGGCCTTGATACCGTTCTGTCGCGCTGAAAGTGGAATCTTGGACGAGGAGGGATGATCTTTGAACCCGATCGTAGGTGGCTTGAGACCGACTTGAGTCCATTCAGTGCTGCCATTGGTTGAGGAAGACGCACTTGCAGACGCAGATGCGGAAGTGGAAGGAGAAGGTGATGCGGAAAGCTTTGATGCGGCGTATGCATTCTTCGCTTTCTTCAGAGGTGGGCTGGAAGCATTCGCAGGTGATGTAGATGAGGCTGGAAGCGCTCTCTTCGACGCGGTCAAAGAGGTTGATGACGAAGCGCTTGTAGTAGTGCGCTGAGGCATTGCACCTTGTAGCGTTGCTCGACTGCTCGAGGCCGCCGGTGTGGGTGTCGCAGTAGTGGCCTGGGTGGAAGCTTTGTGCGAAAAGGGACAAAGCGCTCTGTTGGATTCGCACTCGCCCTTGGCATGGTCAGGACATGGCAGCTTGGCCAGCAAGCCGAGCGGCTTGAACATAGTCGATGCCGCTTCTGTATCCGCTGCGCTCAGCGAATGGGCAGCTGAGGAAGGTTAGATGGAAGCATGAAGAGAGGTTTGACACCCACTGCGCAGCAAAAGTTGGAAGAAGTGTCAAAGTGGAGGGAAAAGTCTCAAAAATCGTGCATTAAAATAACACTTTTTGGCGCACAAAAAATCGCCTTTTCTTCTCAATTTTGCTCCAAATTTTTGTCGCAGTCAACACAAGCAGCATGGTGATACGAAATGCAGCATGAGAGAAAACGTACGGACAGGAAAGGGTCATATCGTCCAACGAAAGGCGAAAGTAGAAGCAGAGAATGTCTGTGCAATCATCATGTAAGAGCTCATGCCCTTGCTCGCATCTCAATCTTGAACGTAGTCCAGAGCGCTTCCATGATGGTCATTCCAAACCACCACTTTGCTGTAGCGGGCTGCCACTTTTGCTTGACGACCTCCTTGCCATTTTTGACCTTGACCGTCCTCGCCGGGATCCTCTCGTAACCGTACTTGTCACCTTGTTCATTCGTCCTCATGCCTGGCAGCTCCTTATCGTGACTTCCTGCCATCTCCCGCAAATCCAGCACTTTTCCGCCAAACACGTTGAGCATCAAACAGCAGCTACCAGATCCGATCAAACTCTGCACCACGTTGGAGCTGTACTGACGATTTCGCTTCTTTGACTCGCGACGACGGGTACAGAGAGCCTCAGCAAAGTCGTGCTCCGTCATGTCGTCTTTGTGCTTGCCGTGCTTGAGCTGTGCGGGGAACCAACGGTCGATGAGCTCTTGGTGCGGACGGACCATGGCTTGCGGGTCTCGCTTCCAGTCGGCGAGATGGTAGTCGGGTCGAAGCAAGCTTGCGTCGTGCTCGATGATATTTGCAATACCGATGCTTTCGAGATCGAAGACGCTGTCACGATCCGTAAAGACGGCATAGAGGGGAGAGTAAAGCTGCAGAGCCATGGTAGGGGCAATGTTGAAAGCTCGTGAGATGCCTACCACCAATTTCGAGGCTGCGACCTTACGGCCTGATGGGTGGATGATGCCGTGAGTTGCAAGAATGTTGAGACCGGGACAAGGGCATCGAGAGTCTGCATCAGTGGCAGCGTAAGGCGTGCCCCACTCGCCCTGGTTTCCGATCCCCTCCCAGTACGCCCAGTCGCGGATCCAATCGTTGACGGGCTTCCTGCAGTACAGATCGTGGTGCAACCTGAGCTCCTCATTGTAGCCTGTGAAGTAGTTGTAGATGTGGATGATGCGGCAGTAGAGGTGCGTCAAGGGCCAGTGCAAGAACGGAGGCGGGCTGGAAGGCGAGAACGCAGGAGGTACGCAATTGGCAGGAAGTGGCGAGATGAGGCCAATTTTGATGAGAATGCTGTGGAAAAGATTGAATGCAGTCAGGAAGAAGTCGACGATGAAGATGGCAACGAGGGCAATGTTGACCATCACTTGTGGGCGATTCTGCATCATGAGTTGAGCGGTGAGTCGCACCATGGACGAGTCTGACTTGTGCATCGTGTGTGCATTGTCACGAGTTGCCTTGACCTTGATTTTGGACATCTTGACCGCTACTCGATGGAAAGGAAAGGGCTCGACTTCGATGGAAGATACAAGGAGAGGGGGCAGGAATCCTTCTTGGACCAGAGGACGCAGAGATATATACAAATGGGTCAGCAACGTATTTTTTTCGGACCAGGAGATGCCATGCCGGGTCTCTCGGCGAAGGAAGCGAGGAAGGAGGGGAAAGTGTCAGGAGACCGGGACCATCCCTGTCGCGGAATGCAAAGCCGAGGAGATAGGCAAGGTCGAGCGTCGCTTCAAGTGCACGAGGTCGAGAATAGCCGGCACTCGCCTCAGTCGGTCATCACTTGCCATTCAACACCTACACAAATGGTAAACCACCACATGGGCATTTGAGCACCGAAAGCGGATTAAGAAAGAACAAACTTTAGAGCACAAAACCCTGGTTTGGACCCTGAACGGGGAGCTGTCTTTGCAGATTTTTGTCTCGCTTGCTAGTGTTCACAGTGTTTTGCTGTTCCTCACGCTCTTTTGACGCTTGTCCTCTGGCCGACGTCGCCGTTTCTGGGAGGGACCAGCGCCAAGGGGGCGGCAGACGATGATGTCCAGCACGAATTGAGTCAACATCAGCTCTGAGCGCTCAGGGTACTCTGTTCTTCCCGTTGCAATGGTACGTGGCTTTGTTTCTTCCTCTGCCTGCAATGTGTCTCATGACTAAATTGAAGCTCAGCTCAACGTGTGTGAGTGTGCCTGCATCGCCTTCATCTCTCTTCATTGGCTTTGCTGCTATCAACTTCATCAAGCTTTGAGCTGCCCTAAACCCCCCCCCCCCCCCCCCCCCCCCCCCCCCCCC
>MAIP01000074.1:0-100486 GCA_001736125.1 Pseudozyma tsukubaensis | reverse complement strand
GGGGGGGGGGGGGGGGGGGGGGGGGGGGGGGGGGGGGGGGGGGGGGGGAAGGGGGGGGGAAGGGACTGCCTCTATAAGAAGGAAAAGAGTTTGCCAAGAGTGGGGGATCCGAAAGTCTTATCAGATCAAGGCAATTAAATAGTGATGAGAGAAGTTGGACGTGACACACATGTGACGGATGTGGATCGTGCCAGAATGCGAAGCGAGACCAAGATGAATCTCGTGTAGACCATAGCCGAAATGACAAAAGAGTACCTTCCACGACTACTCTGACTCTGCGAACAGGCCAGATTGAAGACAAAGGCAAGGGAAGGCAAGACTCAAGCCGGAATGGTTCGGGAGACAAAACTTTTCTTTCAGACACACAGACACCATATGCAGTCTGCACATGCAAGAAAGGAGCCGAGAAAGAAGCCAAGACATGGTGTACAAACTTCATGCGCTGCGGGAAGCGCGAATCAGATGGTAGCACCGAAGGCCGGTAGAACCAGGAGCAAATCAGATAACGGTTCGCACGAGGAAGCATGGAGCGGAAAGCGAACCATGAAGGATGGCTTGCATGGTTTGACACCAAGTGACCAGATTGAGCCTGTCTAGCCAATTGTGGCGATACGTGGTAGCGAGTGTCGAGTAGCAACTAGCAAGCAACGTCCACACGATACTGTCGGGGTACAAACTTGAGATGGCTCGGGTGCGCACAATGGCTTAGGTCGGGCGTCTTTAGCGAGCAGACTATGTGGTCATCGGACGAAGAGTGCCGGATCGTGGAAGGCCCCTCGCACAAAGTGTGACTGACTGACTCTCATTATTATGACTTTTTTTTTCATCAGATTGGTCGGATCAGATAAGGAAAATGAAAATTTGCACTCAGACGGCAAAAGTTGCAGCTTGAAACATCCATTCTTCCAATTCAAGTATTGTATTGCATTTCGAGCTTGAATACAAAGAGACGTGAGACAAGCGCGGATCCTGAGCTTCCGCGTCACTCGTCCTGTCGCGTTGCTGAGAAGAAAAGGAGTTTGCCAAGAAAAAAGCGCCTGCGCAAGGTCGGATCAGATAAAATTTTGTCTCCAAGAGTCGATCAGATATTCATTCACCACGCACCGTGCACCTTCCTCAATATTGCTTGCAGTACGTGGTCTCAACCACAGTGGTGCAACCGAGTCCGTGCGACCGTCCCCCTCGAACAAAGCAAGTTCGACCGCAATAGCAATTAGTTGACTTCATGCTTGCTAGTCTGTGTCATTGCAAAGCAAAGCAAGAAGAGCCGGCTCATCTTGTCCTTTCCCCGTTTGACCAAGCCCCTCAGAAGACGGAGTCGACGTTCTCGTCTGAGTCAAAGTTCCCACCAAGAACTCAGAGACAATGGCACCAGCTTGTCGGAGTTGAGCTTGACTTCCCGTCGTAAAAGAGCATCTCGCCAAGAAATCCTCATTCTGAGTCCATCACTTCCGCTTAGGCCGACGAAGGACAACCGAAGCAAAGCGAAGGGCGAAAGCCTCGCATCGTGGATTCATTTGCCACTAGTTCCGATGGAAAGGAATTGCGACCAGTGCCGTTACCCGCATCTTTCTTTTCACAGTACTGACCTCGTAGTGCTGGGCCGCAGCGCAAAAAGATCCGAGACCAATGCAATCTGATAACTCAATCGAGAGAAGATGCCGAAAATGCGCCGGTCAGAATGAGCCAGGCAGGGTTTCGGCACGCAAGCATACACACATCGCAATCGTGAAAGGGTTGAAGAGCGCAATTGCCTGGATTCGTTTTCAGTGCAGTTGCACCGCGCCAAATCTATTGCGCAAGCGCGGCCTCGTTGAGTACCTCTGCATTTCGCATGTTGACTTCCATCTCGAGCGTCTCGCATTCTTCCAGCAGTGCATTCCTCTCGTCTTCCAGCGCCTTGTACGAGGTTTGCGCAAGTCGTTCGCGACTGTCCAAGCGATCCACTTCCTTGCGCAGCGAATCAAGACGCTCCAGCTTGCCTCCCTGTTCTTCCCAACGCAATCGCTCAAACGTCTCGTGCGAAATGGCCGCTTCTTCCAACGCCTTGAACTGCTCCTTGATCGATGCAGAAAGTGCCTCACTTCTTGCCTTGTAGCCACCCTGCACTTTGAGCAACGTCTTTTCGCCTTTGGCCGCTTGCGATGCGATTCCTGCCATCTTTACCTTGGTCAATGCCAATTCTTCCACCAGATTTGCCTTGTCGCCTCTCAGCTTCAGCGAACGCTGCTTGAGCGCAGCTTCCAGACTTTCCAGTGCTTCTTCGTCGTCTTCGAGGGATGCTCCGACCAGCCTTCGCAAAGCTTCTTCGTTGGCACCAGGGAAGCCCATAGCGCCAGCTAGCTCGGCACGCATGAGCTCTCTCGCCACCGAGAGCGACTCGTCTGAGAGCGTTTCCAGCTGCACCGATTCCGGGTCGGGATGCTTGCCACCTGGAATCGCATGCATTTGCGTGTCGTGGTGCAACAGCAAGGCTGTCTCCCGCGCCACGAGCATCTCGACACGGTCCTTGTACTTGGCTTCGACTTGGCCGACCAGGTGTTGCACGTCTACCTCTGCTGGACGCGGCAGGTTCCGACGCACCACTTGACTGCGCCTGGCTTCTGCTTTGGCCTCTTCCTCGGCTGCTTGACGTGCAAGCCTGGCATCACGCTCTGCTGCATCTTCTTCGCTCAGCGGCGCTCCTTGGTCAATTCCACTGGTGCTCGCTTCAGCCTCGGCTTCCTCTTCGTCATCGACGACAATGTCGAAGTCATTCTTGGGAGCTGGCAAAGATGAGAGACCCTGTCTGAGATGCGACTGAGCCAGATTGCGTGCGCGTTTGAGGTCACGTGGTGTTTCATAGCCTGCTTGGCTTCTCTCTTCGACATTGAGACCGAGATTGTCGCGCAATGGGGTCCTCTGAGGTGTAACACCACCGGCGACAGAGCGAGATTCTCTGTCAAAGTCTGCAATGCGTCCTTCTCGAAGACCGGGTGTCACAAGGGGGTTTGGTGTTTGTGCGAAAAAGGATCCAGGAGTATGATCGACTGACGAAGACGAGGGGCGCAGGTCCACGTTGGCATCACCAAGCAGTGGTGTTTGAGCCGATGACATGAGGCGGAGATTTCTCGCTTCTCTCATCAATTTATCCTCGTTGGCTGCCACCTGCGGTGTACGAGCAGTTTGAGCCGAGTCGAGAGCCGAATACTTCTCAAGTAGACCATCGGTTGCATCGCTCGATCCTTCTTCGACCAACGAGCGGGCTCTCTCACCAGCTTGTCCAATCTTGACAATTGCCTCGAGTTCGTCTTCGCCGACCTGGGCTGCTGGGAGGTTGAGCTTACGTCGCTTGGTGATTTGCTCTGCTTCCTTGAGCTTGCGGATCTGTTCCTCGTTCTTGCCTACCATTGCCTGCTTAGCTTGCTTGTTCTTCTCCTCGGCCTCCCTTTGCCTCTTATTCTTGGTAGGATCTTCGGGCGCAGCGTTCCTGTTGTTGAGCTCCTGTAATGTCTTGCCGACTGGTGCCTTGTACGCTTTCGATGCTTCTGCACTCGTGTCGTAGAAACCAGCTACAGGTTTCTTCTCGTATGGGATGTCGGCATTATAGTCGATGACGCCCTTTTTTGTCTTTGTCTTCATGGTGATACCGGCTGCCTTGAGCTCTCGACGCTTCTGAAGCATAGCAAGACGACGCGCTTCTTCCAAAGCACGTTCGCGAGCTTTGCGCTTGGCTTTCTTGCCCTGTGTGTTTGCGAGACGAGCTCGGGCTTCTGAAAGCATCTCCTTCTCGTCCTCGTCCATGTCGATAGGGTCGGGTCGCGCAGGCTTGGTCTCTGGATCTGGATCGATCTCTCCTGGTCGTAAACGGCGAACATCGTCGGCACTGGGGACAGCTTCGCCTGTACCTGTGAGACCAAGCGAACTGCTACCAGCTTGGTTGTCCTGCGCCTCGGCTTCGTCGAGGAGCCTTTGGTAGCGCTCGAGACATTGATTGGCGGTCCTACCGACCAAGGGAGCTATTGTGCGCCATTGTGTTGGCATAAGCTTTGCGAGATGAAGCAGCTTTTCGTCTTCCTCCCTTGACCATTCGGTCTTCTTGATGGATGGATCGAGCCATTCGTACCATCTTGCTTTGCACTGCTTTGGTGTCTTGCGCACCAGGAGCGAAGAGATACGGGCCCACTGGTTCTTTCCATACTTTGAGATGGCGGCCTTGAGGATTTCATCTTCCGTGTTCTTCCAGACACCTCCTTTGATGATGACGCGGACCATGGTGCAGACAAGAAGGGCACCCTGCTGATGCGAATCGACTCACGGTGTTGACCAATATGGGTATACGAATGTCGCCTTCGCTTGCGTCGTTTGCAGCGCGTAGATCGTTATGACTGCAAGCGGTCTGTACGGTGGTGCTTCGTGCGTGCGACGTTGTTGGTGAATGCTTGATTGGAAGATCATACAAGTGCAAGGCGAGGTGGAGAAATCTCGACCTGCAAGTCAATTCCGGCAGCGTGAATTCTGGACCCTCACAAACTGAGCTTGATTATGTCACGCTGACCTCAAGTTGGTCGTTCATAAATCAGAAACTGTGGGTCTGTTACTCAGCCACGGGCTCACATTTTAAAAATTCGTGACAGTCTCCAGCTTGTGCCTCTCTTCCTCAATCGACGTTTCAAATCTGTGCAAAACGTACCCACTGCATAACCCACCAACGGCACAAGGCTATGCTGGCTGTTGCCAAGCGTCATTGTACCATGTCTGCTTCAACAGTCAGCCTGTCGACCGACACAGCAGCTCTCGATGCAACACCTTATTTGCATCTTGTCGTCGCCGGTGTTGCACATAAAATGGTCGCTTTGGCGGTGTAGCAAAAAAAAGGCAGGGGTCAACCCCGGAAAAACAAATCCGAGGGCCGGCAATGGCTATGTCCGAGTTTCCGTCACCTTCGAGCAGATAGAAGGTCGGTTCCTCCATCCCGCTCTGACCAAGTGGACATGTCACTCTTACACTGCAATCGGGAAGCGTGATCTTAGCGCGTGCTTGAGAAGTATGCGAGCTGCGATTGTTCAACACATAGCATCCTCGGGATCGAAGGCCTCGGCTGCCTTTCACCTATTGTGGCACTGAAAGTCACCAGCCCCGTTTGCTATCTTCCATTCTTCAAGAGCGCTTCACGGTGAATGCTTGAAGAGGTAAAGCTGATGGGAACGATGTGGGAAGAGCATCGCCAGAGTCAGGAAGTCACAGTGTGACGCCACAGAACTGATTTCGAGACGGAATAGCCGCAGCGTGGGAATTGCATTTCTCACATCCCGAGCGGGGACCAACCGACGAATTCGAGGCGTGATTGAGCCGCCATTGTCATTGAATCGCGAGCCCACCCGCCAAAGGCGAACGACCAAGAGCCAGACCCGCCCGCCTCCTTCATCCCCCACATCCCCTCCCCTCACCCTCTCACAACTCTTGAGTGCGATGCACAGCATGCTCAAGAACGGCAACATATCTGAATTTGACAGGAGTGGGGTGCGCCTTCGATGCAGCCATCAGGTCAATACCAAGAAAAGGGGGGACGGGGTAGAAAAGAAAAGG
This sequence comes from Pseudozyma tsukubaensis, assembly GCA_001736125.1. NCBI lineage: Eukaryota > Fungi > Basidiomycota > Ustilaginomycetes > Ustilaginales > Ustilaginaceae > Pseudozyma > Pseudozyma tsukubaensis. The sequence continues at coordinate 94,918 of MAIP01000074.1, read as the reverse complement.
GCCCGACAAACGTTACAGCCACACCAGAGATACGGGACGGTGAAGCACGGTTGGCCGAGAAATTGGGCAAAGGCAAGAAGATTGGAAGCGATCACAAAGAAACTCTGAAACTGACACCTCGGAAATCGAAGCTCGGTTTTGGAAGCATTTCAAGCCAAATGTATTCACAATTCAGATGCTGACCCCTAGAATTGAAATCTCAACGAGCCATTCAGAGCAACGAATGGCGCCAGAGCAGAGCCAAATGTGAGGCGCATACCCAATCAATGCAAGGTGCGTGTCGGAGTGAAACCGAAATACTCGAGTCCAACACGATCTAGAGGCACAGAGACGCGCGCGCGCGTTTGGGACGCTCCTTTCTCCCTTTCTCCCTCTTGATCACGAACTTTTGGTCTGCGTCCCTTTGAACACTTTTCCTTCTGTGCGCTTAAAGCCTCCTTGCTCTTTCTTCTCACTTTCGGGATCGATGAGCAAGGAGAGAGTCCCAAGATTCCGCTAAAGTCAACCTGACTCACAAAGAGGAGAAGCGGACAAATGAGACTGCAGAAACAGGGAGCTGCAGTCATGTGTGCGGGTATGTCAGTGTGCGGCTAAGCCGACGATACTTCCCTCGAAGTGAAGCTTAATTTCTGTTCTTCGAGAGTGCGATTGCAACGGTGCAGATGCTCCGCTGACCTCAGGCGTGCAGAGAGCGCAGAGAGTGCAGAAGAAGCGTAGGTGTGCTTCGATCGGAGAGGAATTCTTTCTCGCAGTGCGTTCCCTTGAACTTTTGTTCGGATAGCACCGCCCGCGATAAAAAAAAGAGGGGAAAAGGAGAGAAAGGGCAGAAGAGAACAAGAGGATTGTCTCGCACATGGCTCTGCGACGCGAGAATACTCTGAAACACACACTTGTCACACTCACAGACTCACAGTCACACTTGCAGTCACACTTGCAGTCAGACTTTGCAGTCACACTCGCACTTCGTCTCAGTCACACAGCTGGTGTCGCTTGGCTTCCGCCGGTCAGTCAGTTCGCCATTTCTCTTCCTCCTCAGCAGCTGTGCTTGACTGTATCTGTCCGTCTGTCTGTCTCTTGAATTCAGTTGCATCTTGACCATCATCGAACTACTACTCCTCCTTCTTTCCCTTTCATCAACTTCACTACCACTTCATCTCCCTTCTCCGCTTCGTCGTCTCTAACCATCTCAATCTTCCCCTTGTTGCTGCTGATTCGCATTCCCCGTTCTGCTTCATCGCGCTTGGTCCGCGATCTCTTCATCTACATTTCCCACCCGCCACTCATCCATTTTCAGCCTTCTGCATACGCATCTGCATACTCTCTCCTCTCTTATCCTTGGACTTATAAGCATCGCCATTCGACGTCACCCAACCTTGTGACCTCACATCTCAATTCCTTCATCTCGAGACTTCATTTCGGTCCGAGTACCTTATAGCATTCACCGCCATTCCCCGACTTCCTTTCGACGTCATTTTATCAGCGTCGACTATCACGTTCTCATCAACCCACCTTTAGCTGATTGACTGGTTTCCATCAGCTTTTTTCGGGTTTCCTTCGACTCCTCGATTCACTTGTTCGCTCTGGAGCGAATCATCTTCACACGGTCTCGCTTTGTACTCTGGCAGTCGAAGCATTCCTACAACTTCCTACCTCTCATCCTTTCTCTCTCATATTAATCTCCTTCTCCGTCTTCTCGACCACCACACAACTTACACAACATGATCAACACCTCGCCGTCATTTTCTTCGCCTTCCAACTCTCAGAGTTTCTCGGCCCCTTCCTCTTCGCCTGACGCGCCATCCTGGATCTCGGCAGACCAGTCCCATCAGCTCAGCATGTCTCAAGGTCTTCTTGACTCTCAGTTCTCTGCAGAGCACAACACCGCTGGCTTCCAGCCCATGTTCACCACCCCTTTTGGCGCTCCTTTCCAGTCTCACGGTGTCATGCCCAATCTGCCCACGGGCCATGTTCAGCCTGGCATGTACGCCACGCATGATCTCAACACCTTCTGGAAGCCCGATCCTTCGACTCACATGATCAAGATGGAGCCCGGCGCCGACATCTTCGCTCCGCAGCCTGCCCCTGACTTTGCTTCTTACCCTGGTTCTCAACCCATGATGTCGAGCATGAGCTTGCCAACATACGCTACTCATGCTCCCGAGAGGCGATTCAACTTCTCGGATGCCGAGTCTCTCTGCTCAGTCGCTTCGCCAAGCTCCAACTCAGAGGCATCCATCCGCCACGGATCAGCCAAGAGGGTTGCCAAGCGCAAGCTTCAGGCCGATGTATCGCTTGACTCGCCTTCCGCTGTCGGGACTCCCGACGCTGCGGACGCGAGCAAGTCCTCCAAGAAGTCGACAAAGCTGCCTGCTCAGCGACGTCCTCCTCCTTCCGCTTCCCACGTTACCGAGTCAGGCAAGCCCTTCCCCGTCATCGACACCTCGGCCAAGCATTCGAGCCTCTTTGTGCCTCCCGACACATCTGGCCTCACCAAGCGCGAAGCTCGTCTCGTCAAGAACCGCGCTGCGGCTTTCCTCTCGCGTCAGCGCAAGCGGGAGCAGTTTGAGGAGATGGAGGTCAAGTGCAAGGGTATCTCGATGCTTGTTTGGCGCATGTGGGAGGCCATCGCCGGCCCCGACGCCGATCTTGACCTCATTGACTCGACCCCTCTCGCAGCTGTGCTCGCTAACGAGGAGCCAATGGCTCGTCTCTGCCTTGAAGAGGTCATCTCCAAGAAGGGTGCTTCCATCGCACCTACTGCTGACGAGGCCGAGGGTACTCCTGCACCTGAAGCTCCTGCCATGTGCCGCTCTGCTACCGGTCCTGTGACTTCGACTCAAAAGGTTACCGAGACCTCTTCTGCTGAGCTCGAACGCGCTCGTGCTGACCTGTCGGCTTCGCTCCAACGCGAGAGGGATCTTCTTGCCCAGCTTGACGCGCTTCGTGCCAATCTCGTTCCCACCCAGAACACCATGGTCGCCAACGCCATGCCCGTTGCAAACTTCCAGGACGTCAACATGTCTCAAGCAGGTCTCTCCGCCGCCATGGGCATCGAGTCGCTCCCGTTTAAGGCAGTCCAGGGCGCCGAGCTTCCTCTCTTTGTGCCTGAATCGCCCATGTCCAAGTTTACCATGGGTGGCAGCACTGAAGGACACGCCATGCTCGATGCTGCTCACAACGGCTTCGATTTGTCCAAGACTCCCACCTTGGCGATGTTCTCCGAGACTGCTTTGCGCAACCGATCGGCTCAGCAATTCGGCAGCGATAAGGTGACCGGCATGGGCATGGGTCTTGGTCTTGACTACCGCTTCCCGTGTGCGTCTGCTCCTTCTTCGCCATCCACTGCCTCTTCCTCCTCGATGGAAAGCATGCAATCGCGAAAGAACTCGATTTCCTCTAGTGCCTCCGGCAAGGCGCCAAGCACTCTTGCTATGTGCCTCGTTCTCGCTGGTATGTCGTTGATGGGTGTTGGTCCTGCTGCGCACGAGTTGCCCAACGAGCCTCGCATCGTCGCCCCACGCAAGGATGTTCGCGCTACTCGAAGGGCCAGGAGGGCTCTTGCCAACGCAACCCCTGCTCTTGCACGCGAGAATGCTGGTCAGCCATCGTCTCACTTGTCCGATGACGATCTTCTTATGGAGATGGGCCTTGACTCTGCCTCGCTCTCGGACGCTGATGACGATCACAGCGACATGAGGCAGGCCGCTGCATCTACTTTCCAGTCTGGATCAGCAAGCACCGTCTCTTGCGCTTGATCACCTCCCTTTTCAACGACAATCAAAAGCGATGGCGACCTAGCTTCGTTGCTTTAACGACGGAGACAAGATGTTTCTGACTTTACGACGACCGAGATCCTCTGTATCACCATGACCCTGCATCTTTTTCGACTTTTCTCCCCCTCCTTCACATTGGCTTCGGAAACTGTATTCTTTTTAGCTTTCTCCCTTGGCTTCGTTTCGGCTCGCTCTCTCTCTCATCCCTCCCCTTCGCCACTCTTTCTCTTTGCATACACGCTCGAGCATTTTCTTTCTTCTTCGTCACCTAGTACATGGCCGTAATCGGTGATTTGGCGTTCAGTGGCAATTGAGAGCTGGTCTATCCTCTTGCTACTCGATACGCCTTCACTGAATCCTTCCTCCCTAAGTGACTTTCTTTCGATTTTCGTTTCATCTCTCTTCAGAGACCGATCCCTCTACCGTCTCCTTCTCTATGCAACAGAGTTGGGGTTGGTATCGACCGGGAAGGTTCTCTCTTTTTCTGTTCATCCTTTTTTGTTCCTTTTTATCGGACGTGGCTGTTCGTTCGCGTCTTGTTTTGCATTTCAAGTGGTTGTTCCCTATCCTTCGTCTCTCTGTGACTGTGACATGTTGTGTGCGAGTGGCATCGTGAGCTATGATTGTGATCGAGATGGCGGGTGTGATTGGTGGCCTGCGTATTGGCATGTGGGTCCTTTGCTCGTCAGTCGGATTGGTCTTTGTTGGGAACGATGACCCGCTCCGGTGTACAGACTGACTTCCTTGTCACTTGGTGGATGGGAGGCGAAGTGCGGCCTTCTCATTTGTAAGGCATTCTCAGAGAAAGATCTCACACGATCACAAGCGTCTTCCAAAGGTGTCTAACCATGTTCATATTAAACTCGTCTAACTGCGCCCATACTTCTCCTGTACCTACTCGTCCTCCTCGTCCTCATCATCCTCGTCTTCGTCCTCGCTCACCTCCTCGCCCTTCTCCCTGAGCTTTGCTTTGTCCTTTTTCCTCTTTTGCGTCAACTCTTCGAGGAGCACGAGCAGGTCTTCGTTTTCCTTGCTGATTTCTTCTTTCTCCTTCTTCAACGATTCCAATTCTTCGGATGCTTTTTTGTCATTTGCACCTTTGGCGGCTTTCTTGCCATTCGAGGCGTCGGATTGGAGCTTCTTGACCTGCGCTTCGAGGTCCGATTTCTCCTTTTGGAGCGTTGGCAGAGTGGAAAGCTTCTTCTCGAGTTCAGCTTGGGCCTGGGTGAGCTTTTCAAAGTCTTTCACTTTTTTCTCGAGCTCAGCTTTCTCCCTGGTGAGCGTGTCGAGGGATTTGACCTTCTTTTCCAACTCGGCTTTCTCCTTGGTAAGCGTCTCGAGAGACTTGACTCTGTCCTGCAGCTCTTTCTTTTCCTTTTCCATCTTCTCGAGCGATTTGACTTTCTTCTCCAACTCCACTTTGTCCTTCTGCGCCGATTCGAGGTCTTTCACCTTCTTCTCCAACTCCGCCTTCTCCTTCTGACCAGCTTCCAGATCCTTCACCTTCTTCTCCAACGCTTCTTTCTCCTTAGCCACCTTCTCGAGCTCCTTGAGCTTGGTTTCCAACTCGTCAACTTTCTTCTGTTGCTTCTTCTCCTCTTCCCCAGCTTTAGCGGCTTTGGCCTCCTTTGCGGACTTCAGCTCTTCCTCGAGAGAAGAGACCTTCTTCTGCAGATCGGACTTCTCTCCTTCTCCCGCTGTCTTCAGTGACGTAAGTTCGGTTTGGGCTTTCTCCAATTCGGTTTTGACTGAGGTGAGGCTCGAGGCTTGCGCTTCTAGGTCAGACTTCTCCTTGAGGGCTGACTCGAGTTTGGATCTGAGTTCAGAGACTTCAGCGTCGCTTGCACCCGAGGATGCAGAGGTGGCAGCAGCGGCGGCGGCGGCCGCGGCTTCGAGCGAGGCAATCTTCTCCTTAAGCTGAGCGATCTCCGCAGCGCTACTGCTGTCAGCTTCGACTTCCCTCGAAGCGCCAGCCCCGCCATCACCTGTAGCGGCAGCGGCCTCAAGGCTCTCGACCTTCGCTTTGAGCTGAGTAACTTCTTCCCTCGCCTCCATGAGGTCTTTCATCGCCACATTCCCTCCACCCGCAGCGCCGCTCGAAGCCGACTTCTTAAGTTCGTCATGTGCCTTCTGAAGTGCTGTAAACTCCTTCTGTGATGGCTTACCCGCTGAAATCCTAGCCATCTCCGAGGTCAGTTGTAGTACTTTGCCGTTGCTCTGCTCCTCTCGAGCTTGAGCATCAGCGAGCTGACGCGATACCTCGTCGTGTTTACCCTGGATCTCGGCGAGGGTTGCAGCGTGCGTGGACTTGAGTTGCTCCAACTCGGTTTGTGCAGCCTGCAACTGCGGAGCGTGGCCGGACAATGCTTCTTCGGCAGCAGTAAGTTTGCCTTGCAACTCCTCAATAGCAGCAGCTTGGGCGGCGGTGAGTTCTTCAACGCGTTTCTCGAGGACTTCGATCTCGCGAGCTTGCTTAGCGACTGTGTCTTTCAACGCTTCCGCCTGGCGTTGTGCGTCGAGCAACTCCGCTGGTAAAGCAGCCTGAGCCGCTGAGGAAGACGCCGGATCGACAGTAATCGATTTGGAGATGATTGTCGAATGCGAACGCCAAAACTCGACAAAGGACCAATCGAACCAAAGTCCCGCACGACGGCGTTTCGACAAGTGACCGAGACCGTTGACTTCGAGATCCTTGTCGGCAGCTTCTTCATCGGCTTTCTCCTTGTCTTCTGGCTTAGTTGCTTCGGATCCGGGGGTAGTGGGACCAGAGGCTTTGGCAGCAGCAGCTGCAGCAGCGGCGGCCGCGGCGGCAGCTTTGGCTTCGGCGATCTGCTTTGCCCGCAACTCGTCCGCTTCAGCCTGCTCTTCGACAGCGATGAAGCTTTCAAGGACGTCAGGGGTGACTTCGCGGAATCGTACATCCTCGGAGATGCGAGCAATGCGGACTGCGAACTGGTCGGCACCGATTCTCGACTGCAAGATCGGATGCATGGTTGCCCGTGTGACAGCAGCTTTGCCCGGGTCGGTATCGAACTCGTATGCCACACCGAGAAGGAATGCTGCCAGACCTTGAATGAGTGGATCGACACCCGAAGACTGGGCGACTGGCTGGATGACGGCCTGTAGTGTTGCTGACTCGGAGAGGAAGTCCCTCACGCTCAAAGGTGATTCGTGCAGCCAGACCGAGAGTAGAACGAGGTAGCCCACCATGATGCGAGTCCAGTCTGCTGCCGAGTACGAGGTTCCAGAGACGGTGGCGCCCATGGCAGAAGCGCGTTCTTTTCTCACCGCGTCGGCAAGCTCGCGTTCGGACAAGGTAAGATTACCGACAACGACCTGGATCAGAGACGAAGGGGCTTCGTCATCGTCGTCGTCATAATCGGCATCATCGTCTCGGACGTGCTTGACGACAGTGCCGTCTGGGTTGATGGCCACCTCGCGAGCTGCTTTCTTAGCTGTCTCGCTACCGCGCAGGAGATAAGAAAAGAGCATGGCTGAAACAAGGTGCTTGTAAGCATCCGCGTGTTCCGAAGTAGCTTTTGTCGAAGGGTTCTGTGTAATGCCTTCGAACAGAGCTTTGCCTGCCGGGCCTGCGGATGCTGCAGCACCTTCGGCCTTGTCCTCACCGGTAGCGCCAGGAGCCATACCGTTGATGATGGCAAGACGAGCGTCCATGTTGTCGGCGACATACGAACGGAAGCAAGCGATAGCGGCGGCTCTGAGTCCAAGCCCGCCCTTAGCACCGGAGGTACCAATGGCAGTCTCGACAAGCGCCACGGCAGCAGGTCGAGGTTCCGACCGAGTATACGATGTTTCCTGCTGTCCGCCTTGTGAGTTGAGGTAGTCCTGCGCTTGTTCCTGTCCGGCTTCTTGGCCGTCGGCTGATGGGTGCTGAGGAGCGACGATGGCTCGAATAGGCTGCACCTGCAGCGTCGAAAGCAGATCCTGGTTGGCCCTGCTCGCCTGCATGAGCGAGCCCGCCACATGCAGCGCTTGGGCCTTCAGACTCGCTGGAGCGGTCGAGCCCAACGCCAAATCCAAGACACACTTTGTCATACCGCACTGCAACAACGCACCTTGATTTGCCCTCCTGCCTTCTCCCTGGCCTCCGATGAGCAGTCCTGCAATATCGAGCACGATCTTGGCATTGACCACTTTCTGGTGGTCCCAGTCTTGGAAGCAGAAGGCTTCAAGTTGCCTGCCGTATTCGTGTTCTGCATGCTTGCTTGGGAACTCGTTGTTAGCTGGACCAGGAGGGTAGAAGAGGAGAGGAGCGAGCATAGGAATGCTGAGCGTTTCGCGGAAGTAGTTCTGGTTTGAGACGTTGTAGCGCAACAGAGCTTCCAAGCCCTCGAGAGCGTCTTGTACGATGACGCCGCCTTCGATCCGGCCTTCTGCGGCGCACACATCTAAGAGCTTCTCAAAAGCACCTTCGAACGCAACCAGCTTCTGAATGTCGGCGTTACCGTAGACAAGGTGTGGCAGGAGCAAGAGAGCTTCGTTGCGAACGATCTCTGCAGATGATCCTGCGCCCTCAGCAAGGCATTCGAGGATAGCACCACATCCTCCCGGGGCTACAAGTACATGATCCTGCACCCTGTGTGGACGATTGCGAAGAAGCGATCCAAGAAGTTGCAACGACGCGAAGCGGGTGTAGAAAGCACGGTCGGGCGCGAGCAATGGCAAAAGGCAATGCAACGGTCCTGGCTCTTGCAAGAAGACGTCGGTATGCAATAAGCCCGCCGGTGGGCCCTGGTCTTGTTGCTGCTTCCTCCTGTTTTGCTGTACTTGAGCATTGTTCGCGCCTGCCGCTGCTGCTGACGCTTGCGCCTCTGGCGATTGAACTTCGCACAAGGTGATGCAGCATTCGATGAGAGCACGAGCCGTGTCCTCATCCTTTGCATCTCGTTGGATCGACTTGAGTAGTGCTGGAAGTGCATGTTCTCCGACCGCTCTGTTGTGGTCTCGACTCAATCCCTTGAGAGCGAGCACGGCAGCACGACGATCTTCGATGGAGAGTTGATTCTCATCTGCTTGAACCAGACGATCCGCCAGTGTCTGAATAGTGTTGATGGCCGATTGATTGCCGCCTCCCGGCTTGGAAAGCTGTGAGTACTGCTGCCGGAGGATGTTGAAACCATGCAGCATGATGAATATGCCGTGTCAAAGGAACGTCGAACCGTTGAAGATGACAATGAACGTGCTTGTGATGCCAATTTTTCCAAGCGATAGTTAGCGAAACAAGGTCGACGATGATGGTGTTGATGTTGGTTGAGAAGAAAGGTGTGGCAGTGTTGGACTGAATGATGATGACCTGGCACTTTGGCACTTTAGCTGTCGGACTGTGGAATTGGCTGCTTCGTGCACGCGGCAAAGCCGACAACGGGAAACAAAGCGCGTCCAAATGCATATTCTCAAATCTCATTTTCAACTCAAGGATCTACCCGATCCAATTGACGTCGGCACGCGAAGACTCATTCTACTGTGGTCCTTCCCTATACAGTCAAAGCACGCATCACGGACAACGGAAGATCGAGCTGCATCCTCAACAACGCTATATGCGAGGAGGAGCGTTGCTAGCTATATTTGCAATGCGGTTGGGAACATATGTACAGCCGAGAAGAGACGAGAGGACAAGAAACAAGAAACTATGTTGATGCAAGAAAAATCAGAGAACGCCGCCAACAGGATGAAAGCTCTGCCTAAAACTCCATGTCGGCGTTGGTCCCTGTGCTCTGTGCTGGAGAACCAGGAATAGCCACCTGCCTCAATCCTGACCTGTTGGCGAAAAGTGCTGTAGGCTTGGCCTTCATGTGGTGCTTCCTCTTTGCCAAGTTCAACTTGCTCGTGACGGGACTCAGTTGAGCATCGGTGGGCGAGTAGAAGCTGTTTGCCGCTGCTGCACGAGCAGCAAGGGGAGCGGTAGCTTTACGATGACCTTCTTCCTCGGTGAGGGAAGAGATCTTGCCGTCGACAGGCTTGCGCTTGATGACGATGAGCGAGTGGACGGTCTTGATGCTCTCACCGTTGGCAGAGGTGACGGAGAGAAGTTGGTCAAGGACCATGGTGCGGTGAGGGAGCGACTCGGGAGTGACAAGCAGGCGCTGACGGAGAGTGCGGGTAGTGTCGGCGTCAAAGAGCGAGGCAAATTTGGTGCGGATGTTGGAAGGTCCAACTACGACATCGCCTGTGGGAAGGGTGAGGATGGCTTCGTTGGCGAAAAGCGAAAAGCAAGCATCGCTGGGAGTGGCAGAAGTGTAGAGCTGTAGTAGCGCAGGAATACAAGTGTGAGAAGGAAAGAGCTTCAAGTCAGCGGTTGTGTTGAGCAGGAGCAAAGCTGATTGTGTGCGTGTTGTGCACGGTGTGCGCTACATACCTCGTGAAGAGCTTGGAGGAGGTTAGCTTCGTCATCCTTGGGCTGGCGTTCGGGAAGGAGCTTCGAGTGCTCAGGAGCAAGCCCGGCGGCGTTGAGACGTGTGTTGGATCCGTGGAACATACTTGCTGTTGTTGTTGTTGTTGTTGTTGTTGTTGATGGTGGTGGTGGCGGTATGGAGAGATGTCGTGTGCTTCTTTGATTCTTTGCTGGTGATGAAGACGGCTACGTGATCTTGAGGACGACGTTGAGGACGGAGAAGATGGTTGGTGGTTGAGAGAAGCAAGTGTTGGTTGAGGAGGAAAGCTTTCACTTTATTCCAGGTCGAGTTTCCTGCGCAGCTCTACAGAGCGAGGGCTGGAAGAGGGCAAAGACAGAGTAGAATCTATCTCTGACTTGACTCGGTCACGGACTCACAAGTGGACCCTGAACGAGCCAGCGCCTTGCTCAAAGAGGCAACGAACTCGACAAATGAACTGAACCAAATAGACTCTCTTCCAGCTTGAGTTCAGAGGGGAAAACGTGATGTCATGCACACACACTCTTTGGCTGCAGAAGAGATTTCGACTGACAATGTCATGGAGTGCTGCGCTGTGCTGCCTCGAATCTCACACTGAGCTTGGCAGAGCGAGGCGGGCGCAGTTGATCAACTTTCTACAGCAACTCTTTTTTGTTCAGAAGTGTCACTTTCCAATTGCAGCATGGCCGGACAAACTCTCGAAGCTGATCCGCACGGTAGTCATGTTCTCTCTCCCACAGCTTTGTGTCCTTCATCGTACTTGCCTCTTCTGTCATGCTTCTGTGCTTCTCGTCGCTTCGTGCAATGCTTCGTGCAACGTGTCTTGACGCTATCGACAAGGCGGAGGCGTAAGAGTGTTGTTCGCCTCATCTTGCTACCCACAGCCAACTCTTCAAAAACAAATACTGCGCTGCACAGTTCGAACTTTCGCGGCGTGTTTTGAGCGGATCACGTGGATACCTGTTTGTTAGGTTGCACATGATCAACATATCCGCATTTAAGCTTTCGGCGAGTGTCACTTTCACGAATATCAGACTTCATGCAGTTGGAGTGGAGTAAGCCATGCACGTATGCACGGACAAGAAGATTGCTTCACCATGCTTGACGTTGCACAATCCCATTCCTTTGCTGACTATCAAGGCACTCGACGCATGGAGCTGGAGCTGGAGCGATGCGACAAGACGAGCTCAGATCGCAGCTCTTGTCGTTGCTACCATCGGGTAGTAGCGTCACCAAGCTCACTCATCTGAGCGAGCTCTGGGCAGGATACGGTCACATATACCGGGTCCATCTTGATCTTCCACAAGACCGAGGCACGAACGAAAGCGATTCGACGTGGATCGTCAAGACTATTCGCCCACCTGCATCGTCAGGTGGAGATGAGTACGATGAGGGACATGCAAGGAAGATGCTATCGTACAAGGTGGAGGCGAACTTCTATCGTGACTTTGCGCCGACGTTCATGTCCGAAGAAAGAGGGTGTTACGTTCCGCGCTTGCTAGCGTCTTCTGGCGCACAAGAGGAAGGAGAAGAGGCGCAGACGCTCATACTTGAAGATTTGTCAATACGGTTTCCCGTACTCACCGAGAGGAGGGGCACACTAAGCGATCAACAAGTCGATAAGGCGCTAGAGTGGCTAGCTACCTTCCATGCTGCTTCGTGGGATATCGAGTCCCATTTTGAGACACAATCCTTCTGCCCACCTCCTTCAACAGCCATCAAAGGAGTCGGCTGGAAGGGCGGTAAAGGGCTGTGGCAGACCGGTGGATACCACTACCTCTCCACACGAATCGAAGAGCTCGCTTCCATCGATGCCCGCTTAGATTCATGGGGTCAACTTGGCCTGCACGCAAACAACCCACTACCTTTTGCCGTCGAATGGTGTCTCAACAACCCTCCAAACCGCTCAAGTCTAAGCTTGATACACGGCGATGTGAAAGCTGCCAACATGGCCTTCAGCAAAGATGGCGCCAAAATGGCCATGTACGACTTCCAATACGTTGGAGTCGGACTCGGCGTTCAAGACCTAGCCAAGTTCCTCACCACCTCGATCCCCTCTCGCCATCTCAAAGACGCCAAAGGAGAGGAAAGACTGCTTCGTACATACCACGACTACTTGGTCAAGCAATTGCCAAAAGGCAAGACGTACGAGTATGAAGAGTTGATGAGAGATTGGGAGTTAGCGTTAGTGAGCTGGGTCAGGTTCTTGGCTGGATGGAGCGGTGGATTTTGGGGTAATGTCGATTGGCTAACGACGAGAGTCGAAGGTCTGCTCAAGGACGAAAAGTGGGTAACTGGGGTGGTAGAGAGGTATAGAGCTGAGAGTCCGTAGAGCAATCAAACCATCAGGAGCACAAATTCGGAACTGTGAAGTGTGAGAGTCAAAGATGGAGCTAGCATTGCTATTGCGTGCATGAAATGTTTGTGACCGCGCTCAATCTTTCCTCTTCTTCTTAGGCCTCTCATCGCCCTCGTCTTCATATCCACCGTCTTCGTCTTCATCCGAACTCGCTTCTGAGGGCGAACCGCCATCTGAATCAGAATCCGCATTGAAATCGGCATCCTCTTCGCTATCCTCGTCCTCATCCGCACCACCTGCATGTCCCATCTCCTCATCGTCATCGCTCAACAATCCTGCCGCTGCCGCCGCTGCCAATCCACCTGTCTCCTCTGCAATCTCGTTCTTGATCCTGACCTTGTGTTCGGCCAAGTATGCCTTCAAGCGATCCAACTCTTCCCTTGAGATAGACTGGAATGTGTGATCGGTACCGCTCTTGGTGGCTACACGCAAGTCGAAGGTCTTGGAAGAAGCCACGGCGCCTCCAACGCGTGAAAGGATAGCCTGGTGAATCTCCGAATAAGGCACGTAGACAGGTTGCTTTGATACCCACAGAAGCGACCTCTCAAGTGGGTAGAGGTTGCCATCGGCAGCCTTGACGTTGCACTTGATGCTGGTCTGTCCAGACGATGACTCAAAGTCTTTCGGCGTAGCCACCTTCTGTCCCGACAAGACCTTGAAGATGTTGGTAACAATACGGAAAGTAGGCTCCTCGTAACGCCTCTTGAGCTTGCCGTCATACTTCTCTTGGATGGTTTGCTCGTCGAGGTTGAGTTCGGCGTCCATCTCCTCTTCGCGAGGGAATTGGAGAACGAGGTATGGGTAGCGAGTCTGACCTTGACGAATGGGTGGGTCGAGACCGATCACGAGCATGACATGGATCTCATCCGACTTTGGTAAGAGGAAGAGCTTGTTCATGGAGCTGTAGAGAATCTTGTAGTCGTATGTCTTACCACGAAGACGAATAAAGGTGTTGAAGACATCGATATCGTATCGACCACGAGGTGTAAGGACAAGGACCTCTTTGAAGACGACAATTGAGTCGCCAGCCACTTGGCCGATGTCGGCTTTCGACTTGAGCGCTTCATGGAAAGCTTCGGCTGCAGTTTCTTCGTTGTTGTCATCTCCATCTGCTGCACTCGCCGCATCACTACCATCGTCCTTGCCTGCCTGACCAGGGACGTAGAGACGCATCTCGACCAGCTGATCACCCTTGTTACGCCTCGACTTGCTTCCGCCCGCATCCGACGAGCCCGTATTGGCACCTGGCTGCTGCTGCTCTGGATTCAAAAACTCCATCGAGACCTCTGTCTTGGCAATGTTACTATTGGCGAGATGCGACAAGGGCAACTCGAATGCCAGCTTGTCCCGCACCAAGAACTGCACATCGTGATTGCTGATCTTTGCCTGGCCCCAGTTCCAGCCTCTTGTAGAGACCTCTTTCGTTTCGAGCGCCTTGTTGAAGTACTGTCGAATGTGAGATGAGAGACGCTCGAAGTCGTCGCGAACGAAACCGTCAAAGTTGGTTCGTCGTGGGTTGGTCTGCGCGGGCGAAGGAGTATCGCGGTCTTTGACGAGGTAGATAGAAAGTTGGTAATTTCTTGCGACTCGTACCCACTGGAAAGAAGCCATCTGATCGGCAGGAATGGTGATGGTGCTGCCTTCGCCTACCGAGGGTTTCCAACCAAGACCGCCCTGAGACATTCTGAGTTTGCCTGGAGTGGAATCGAGACCATGGTAAATGTTCTCCCACTGTGTTGTTGCCGACATGTTGGCTTTTGTTTGTGTGGAGCACTAGCTGACTAGAATGTCAGAAGTAGCGGAGATGAGGGTATGATGTAGTGTGGTTGAATGGACAGATGATCGAGAGTGAAACTGAGCAATGTGATTAGAGAAGGATGATTTCTTGGTTGCTGTCAGAAATGCGCAGCAGCGACACAATATGAGCGCTAAACGCGACACGAAGTCGGAAACTGACACTCTCACTCAGAATGCGCACCAACACTTTGCAATAATTGACTGTCGCAGTGCCACTCTTTCCTTACTCAGTTACTTTCTTCTTATTTTCTGATCGAAGTTCGCGCACACACGCACATCTGCGCCTGAGAGCGCGAGAGGGAGAGAGAGAGCGCAAGAAAGGCTCAACCGCGCTCCACTTTCTGGACGATATTCTCAGCAATGTTACGCCCTCGCCAAGACACACGAATCAGTTTGCGCAAAAATGGGAAGGAAAGGGTCAAGGCGAGCCGATGCGCCGCACGGATCAGCAGTGTGAGCAAGTCGGAGTAAGAAACGCCGTTTCCAGCGATGATGACGCCTCACACAATGCAGCGGCAGCAGTGGGCAGCAGTGCGGGCAGCAATCAAGTCAAGCAAAGCCCACTGCTGCCGCTTTCATTCGAGCGAACCTGCGCCTATGCCATCTGAACGAGGGGTCGCACCCTGGCCTTTGTGCACAGCCGAGACCATCCAAACTCCCTTTCTTCTCTTCTGAACACCTTCCTCTCTCTCCATCCATCCGCGCCTTTCTCTACATCCCCGCCGCTCCCCCTACAAACCACCGTCAAAATGAGTCGCTTCGTTCGACCCTCCAAGTACCGCCACGTCTACCCCAACGTTGCCAAGAAGGAAGCCTGCTACGAAAACGTCAAGGTCTCCAACAATGCTTGGGATACCAACCTCATCGCTGCCAATGGCAAATACATCTCGATCAACTGGAACGCTTCTGGTGGTGGTGCTTTCGCCGTGATCCCCATCGCTCGATCTGGCAAGCTTCCCGATATCTACCCGCTTTGCCGTGGTCACACTGCCACTGTGCTCGACACTGCATTCAGCCCATTCGAGGATAACTTTGTCGCTTCTGGTTCGGACGATGGCACCATCGGATTATGGAAGATCAACGATGCGGGTTTTGAGCAATTGGACTGGTCGGATAAGGAGAGGGAACGCAATGGCGGAGTCAAGGACTTTGACCCTATCGCTAGGGTCTCTGCTGGTGGACGCAAAGTTGGTCAGGTCGTATGGCATCCCACGGCGAGCAACGTTTTGGCTGCCGCAACAGGCGATCATGTCATCAAACTCTTTGATGTTTCGCAAGCTTCGACGGCCGCTTCTTCCCCTAGCATTAGCCTGCGTGGATTCACTGATACGATCCAATCGCTCGATTGGGACTGGACCGGAACTACGTTGATCGCTACTTCGCGCGATCGCAAGGTTCGAACTTTCGACCCACGTCAAGGCGAGAACCCTGTTCAGGTGGCTGATTCGCACGGTGGTATCAAGGGTGCTCGTGTCGTTTGGTGCGGCGACAAGGATCGTGCCATCTCGACTGGATTCTCGAAAATGTCGGATCGTCAAATGTTCCTTTGGGACACCAAGAACATCGCGGCCGGACCGTTGAAGCAAATCACGCTCGACACCTCTTCGGGTATCATTATGCCTTTCTGGAGCGACAACAACATTGTGTTCCTCGCCGGCAAAGGTGATGGAAACATTCGATACTACGAGTTGGAGAACGACGAACTTCACTACTTGACCGAGAGCAAGTCGTCGGAACCTCAACGTGGATTGACATTTGTCGACCGTCGATTCCTTAATACGGAAGAACACGAGATTGCCAAAGCGTACAAGATCACAGGTACCACCATTCAGCCCGTTTCCTTCTGCGTGCCAAGAAAGGCTGAGGGTTTCCAGTCGGACATCTTCCCACCTGCACCCAGTGCACAGCCTGCCTTGACGGCAAAGGAGTTCTTTGAAGGAAAGAGGGCCGCAAGGAACATGATCAGTTTGGAGACCGGAAAAGCTGCTAGCAGCAGTGGAAGTGTACCTAGTGCCTCGGCAAGTGCAAGTGCTCCTGCTCCGACACCAGCATCCGCCCCCGCCCCCGCAGCTGTACCTGCTCCTGCACGATCGGCTTCCCCCGTCAAATCTTCGCCTCTCGCCACTTCGACCCCTACCACCACCGCCGCCGCCGCCTCCGCACCCACTCCCGCCGCTGCCGCTTCCACCCCAGTCAAAGAATCTCCCATCTCAAAAGAAGCCTCCTTCGTCGCTCCCGCACACGACGGCGTGGCACGAACCGAAGCCAAATCCACTTACACCTCGCTCACCTCCAACGGCTCCGCCGGTGGTAGCAGCAATGCTGAACTCGAAGAACTTAAGAAACAGATCGAGAAACTGCGAACCTCGGTCGAAGAGAGAGATACAAAGATTCGTCAGTTGGAACAGGAGAATGAAACGTTGAAGGCAAATCAGGCTAGAGCTAGGGAGGCGTTGTTGAACTCTCTTTGAGCTCTAGCTTCTCTATCACTTCCACGCGCTGGTTAGCGTCATGGGAGAAGTGATGGCATCGTAGATAGATGCAATAGATATTTTTTTTTTCGAAAAATAATCAGAAGACGTTGTGCCTAGACTAAAGATTGTTCGTGCAAGCTGCTGATTAAGGCTGAAATACGTGCTGCCTATACCACCTCAATTCGGCGATACTAGCTCGAATGTCATTGAGCGCCCTATGATCCCCGCCTTCACTTTGGGACCACAACTCCTTGCCTTGACCGTTCCAAACCTTCCCCTTATCGGCATACCAACGTTTGACCAGCTCCTTTATGCTACTAACATCAACGATACGATAATGCAAATGGGAGATGAGCTCGGGCATTTCTTTGACCAAGAAGACTTTATCTGCGTGAACTGTGTTGCCGGCTAAGCAGGCGGAGTTGGGGGTTGGGACGCGATCACGTATATACGCCAAGATGGCTGCGCGGACGGAGGCGTGAGGGAAGGAAAGGTCGGGGGAGAGACAGGCTGAGGTGAGGCCGGAGAGCGCGTGTTGGTTGACACACCTATCGTTGGTTTCAAAACAACATAAAGGGAGATAAAGCGGTGGTGGCAGCGTTTGTCGAGAGAGAAAGTATCCGTCAGCGAAAAGGAATTCTACGTCTTAACGGGGGGGTAGGGAGGGTAAACTTACCAGGCGTTCATGTTATCCAACACCTCCTTCTCGGTTCGAATGACATAACTGACCCCTTCGTCCACAGGGTTCAAATCCCCATCGGTGACAATGCAAGCGATTTCGAGCAGTCGATCTCCTTTGACGATGTCTAAACCTGTCATCCTGCCCCGCCGCAGATGTTGTTAATGACGAAAGATGGAGTTTGAGGATCAATGGACGAAACAGAGAAGGGTTAAAAAAAGGAGTGGGAGTAGAGCGAAGCGTAGGAAGAGAGAAAGGATGCTTACTCGCAATCGATCCAGACAAGCGGTCCTTTGCTGGCGTCCAATTTGATCGTTGCGGGAGGTGGAGGGATGGGTGATAGCGCTGCAACAGGCTGTTGCTTTTGCTCCGAGGGGGGTGGTTGGATGTCCGACATTGTTTCTCTTCTCACTTCCGGCGCACTTTTGGCTGGTTGACTAGAGAAAGAGAGGATGGAGGAGAGTCTGGTCCAGAGCGAAGATGCCTTCTGCTGCTGCTGCTGCGGCTGTCGGTGGAGCGAGAAGTGTCTACTTGTTCCCTTGGCGAAAGCGCTCGGAAGTAGATGCGGTGTAGGTTGCAAAGCTGATTCAAGAAAGCGTCGGTTACTGACGACACAACGCACCTGCGTTATCGTCAATGATCGGGTAAGCGTTACTGAAGACGTCTTGAATGTAGTGTAGCTTCTCCTCAAATGACTGAAGAGAGAACGAAATGCAGGTTGAATGGTCGTTGAGAAGAATGCAAAGTGACAAAGCGCAGTGGCGGAATAAAGCGTTACAAAAAAGTTGGGATGCAGGGTCCACGCGCTCAGTCCATTCTTGCCGCTTGGCTTTGCGCAACAGTTTCATGCTTCTTGACGCTTTCAAAGACTTTCCGTTCACACGTTCACACAAACACTTCTTACTCTCAACATCCCCTTAAACCGTCAGCTTGGACTACTAGAATACATATGAGGTGTTTCGGCACTACTTGCCACCAATCTCGACCACTTCCACATCGCCATCTCTGGCAGTTGCCATGTGAGCCATCTGACTAGGATGGATGGGGATGGCTTCTTCGAATGCGCTACCATCGGTGCTGCTTTCCAATTTGCTGAGGGCTGTTGCGGCTGCTGAGCTGCGTCTTCCGGCCGGTTCTTCCGCCTCGTCGTTGTTCACTGTTTGCGAATCGGCTGTGGTGGGTTTGCTTTGTGTCGCCGCTCCCGCTGCTGCTGCTGATTGGCCAATTGGCGCACTATCGTGTGTAGCACCCCGAGCAGAGGATCCGTTTTGCCCATGGGACCGCTTGGAGCTGCCTTGACCCTCTAACCTCGTTCTCGAAACAGCACCCTTTGCGCTGCCTCCACCACTTGCCGAATGGATTGCGTCGAGCTCCGCCAAGTTCCTCTCCAATACAGATAGCGATGTTCCCTCGCCCAGTACCTGCTCCTCTTTCTTCCCGTCCATCGTGTTGTACTTCCATCGAATCACACCTTCTCGATCGATCACATCCCAACGGTCATACTTGAGCGTACCAATGATATAAGGTTTGAGTTTGAGCCAAGCCACGCGCACTTTCGTTGCGAGAATGTCGCGGTTGGCGCGCAAACTTGCCACGCCTTCCGGTTCCCAATCATCATCGTCATCTGCATCTGCGGTTAGATCGTCTTTGTGAAGTGAGCGACCGAATTTGGGCCGAATGCCGTTACCTTTGGCGTCTGAGAGCGCAGCGTCGCCATAAGCACGTGCGAGCGCACGAGTAGCGTATTCGAATTCCATGCATGCGTTGCGGTAGATCGTACCGAGTTCTTCGGCCGTTTGCGAGTCATTCTGAATGTCGTTCTCGTCTTCCTTTGGTAGAGGATAGCTAAAGTTCCAGTCCATTCCGCCTTGCATCGACTTTTGAGGCAGATGATCTGCCGGAACGTAGTCTGCCAATTCCTCTACTTTCCATGTGAGATGCACTTTGTCTCTGACGACAGGGTCCAAAAGTGGGCGCAAGATACTCCAGATGGGCTTAAAGATCCACGGTGCGCCATGCACGTACACCCTGGCCAAGGTTTCCGGATAGAAGGACTCCATGGTCTTTGCCATGAACAGAACTACGCTCCAATCCATGTTGCGAATGCCGAAATTGTTGAGGTTGAAGATGACCACCTTGCGCTCGACAGGTGGTGGCATGAGAATCTTGAGACTCTCTTGCAGCAGGATGACACCACGCTTGAGCTCCTCTGCTGTCTGGTTGGATGAGTAATGCGAGCCCACTTCGATAAAGTAGACGGGTTCACCTGCCGCTGTTGCGCCGTAGATATAGGAGATGCCATTGTTCATGATGTTGAATCCACCTCGTGTCTTTGTCAGTCCTAGTTCAGCTTCCTTCATGATGCCCGAGATGTCGTACTGGACGCGGAAGGCACAAGTGGAGCCAATGATGGCGAGCGCACGATCGACGTCCCATTTACGAGCACGGAGACATCTCAACATGTACGCATCTGGATGTTCGCCTTTGACCATATCCCAGAACTCGCGCCGTAAAGCTGCGCCACCATGCTTGAGCAAGAACGCTTGCATGTCTTTGCTCTCCTCGAGATGGCGCAGATGCTCTTTGAGTTTGTCATCTTTTGGAATGCTATTTGCGTCAAGACGATCCGCCTGTTGCGAAAGATTGTCGTTGGATACGGAAGCCGAGGTTTGATGGGATTCAGGTTCGGAGGCAGCGACACGGCCCTTTCGACCGAGATTGCGCCTAAAGGAATCAGTTGAGCTGCGCGAAGTAGCGGGAGGTGGCTGTGCTGCATCTGCGCCGATCGAGTCGGATGAATGTGAGGTAATTTCACACAGTCGGAGGAAGCGACGCCAAAGCTTAAAGAGCGCCAACGTCTGCGAAGGAGTGAGATTGCATCGGTAGCCTGGCGAGTGGAGGTAATCGACGTTGGTTGAGTCGACCATGACTGCTGTGATGCGACGAGCGGTTCAGCCGAGCTTGTCAAGGGCGACAATCGTGAAGATGTTGGGAAAGGCTGCCGTCCGCTGGCGGGAGAGGGAATGTGACGGTGCGAGGAGCGTTCCTGTTGTTTGCCCAAATACAAGAGGCATGCGCAAATAAGCTCGGAGTGTGTGCTTGGATGTGCAGACCAAGAATGCTGCTGCAGATGCTATATCAAGTGACCAAAGATTGGTCAGGGTATCGATGATGGATGATGCGTAGTGGATGTGATTGTAGGAAGGCCAAGGAAAGCGTGATAGTGTTCCGAACTGACAGATGTATAGCCTTAGCCTTTTAACAAAAGTGGCGGGCTGTCTGTGACGAGGAGATGACAGGCGGAAATTGAGTTGAGCGCAAGGTTGGCAGGTTGCGCCGCTTTCTGAGAACACACAGAGAGCTCAAAATTGGCATCCCTTCTTGGTTCCCCGCGGGCCAACCAGTCAAAAAGAACTCCAAAAAAGGTGGGGAATAAGCGCATTTTCGAAGCAGTGCAGAAGGAGCAACCAAGAAAAAGGCGGAGAATCCGATTTTAACGCCCAGCCACCAAAAAAGCCTTTCTTGCTCGCTCTCTCTAAGCGAGGATGCCAACTTTTGTTTTTAGCTTTGAGTTGCTGCCAAGCTGCGACATCAAGGTTAGGTTGTCGTTGGGCGTGCTCAATCTTGTTTGACATGCGATCGAGAACTAAGCATTTG
Source organism: Pseudozyma tsukubaensis (assembly GCA_001736125.1). Classification (NCBI taxonomy): domain Eukaryota; kingdom Fungi; phylum Basidiomycota; class Ustilaginomycetes; order Ustilaginales; family Ustilaginaceae; genus Pseudozyma; species Pseudozyma tsukubaensis. The sequence goes on along the minus strand of MAIP01000074.1, from coordinate 73,787 downwards.
CGCTTTAGGCGACGAACAATGATGTGACAGCAGCAGAATATTCATGTGAAGCCGAGCCGCTTCCTGGACAAATGAAACTTCATCTTGACAAGCAAGCTCTTGCTTCACAATGCATACCCAGGCTGACGGATTTCATTGCGCAGGCCGTCCATGTGATAACATCTGCACCTCTGACAGCATCACTTTTGTACCTTTGTCGGGCATCGCTCGGAGCACAGACAAATGCACACCGCGCACGATGCCAAGCAGCCGACTGCGCACCGACAAGGAAGCAAAGCAGAATTTGGACAATCCGGTAACTCGACGTACTTTGTCCATCGTGGAACTGCGTTTGTTCACCTGTTATCGCCTTTGTTCAGCAGCATATGTAGCTGGATCCATAGAGCGCAAGATCAAAACAGAAGCACATTGAAGCGCTGCGCAGCTCAATGTTTAGAGGAGTCATGATCGGAAGCGCAGTCCCATGGAGCGCAGTTGGTTGTTGTTTGGTCGGCTTAGACGGTGTGCGCTTCTACCGGAACCCACGCTTGAGCTCGGCTGATCTGTGTGACGCTGAGTGCTGCGCCATGTGGAGAATTCTTTGCCGCAAAAAGGTGTCTCCAGAAAAGGAAGAAAAATCAAAAAGAAAACAAGATCAGCTGTCTATTGCCGGATTTCGCTGCGCTCCTTTTGACATGCAACACACAGAAGAAGCAGAATCACTTTGACTGCCTTGTGTATTGCACTTTGCTATATAACCACAGCACGGATCGTCCGACTGGATCACATCATTCTTCTTCCCTTTCCCAGGCTTCCCTCGTTCCTTCGGCTGGAATCCGAGCGACAGAGCGAGCAAATATGGCTTCGACAGCAGGCGGTCTGGCGCGGATGCAGCTACGCCAATTCGTTCCCAAAGGTGGCATTGTTTCGACTCCTTCTTGCTCCTATTCGACTGCGGCAGTCAGTGCTAGTACCGCTACTAGAGTTTCTCATCCCCATAGATCGAACACTAAGAACAAGCAGCGCTCCATCACTCAGACTGCGCGAAAGCAGTTCAGCACCTCTTCATCCAAACTCAGCTCATGGCCTGCTGGAGCGGTCGGCTACTCCGAAGGCACTGCCTCAAGTGGGAACGGCAAGGGCAAAGGAAGGGCAGTCACTTCAATCCCATCACCACCTCGTAGCAAGACTATCGCTGATCTGCATGCACTCAAACACCACCCCAGCGGCAGAGTGCCCATCGTCTGTTTGACCGCACACGACTTTCCTTCCGCCCTCTCCATCCGTTCTGCCGACATCGACATCTGCCTTGTGGGAGATTCACTTGCCAATGTTGCACTCGGCTACACTTCCACCCAACCGCTTTCGGTCGATGCCATGATACATCATTGTCAAGCGGTGAAACGAGGTCTCGATGCCCCACTCTTCTCCGCCGCCGCTGCAATGGAAGGTATGGACCTGCCTCAATCTCCACTCGTCATTGCCGACATGCCCTTTGGCGCAACTTTTGGCTCCATCGATAGCGCCGTTGCTGCCGTCGTCAAGCTCGTTCAACAGAGTGGTGTTGACGGTGTCAAGATCGAAGGCTCATACGAAGTTGTACCTCTCATCAAACGTCTCACCGACCACGGCATCCCCATCATGGGTCATCTCGGTTTGCAACCCCAACGTGTCGGTTCCACTTCCGGCTACCGTGTACAAGGCAAATCCGCCGAACAAGCCAAGGACATTCTCGACGCCTCGATCGCCCTCCAAGCCGCTGGCTGTTTCTCCATTGTTCTCGAATGCATTCCAACCCGACTCGGCGAATTCATCAGCTCCAAACTCGACATCCCTACTATCGGCATCGGCGCAGGAAGCAAAACCGACGGTCAAATCCTCGTAATGAACGATATGATCGGCGACCTCACCGGCGCTGGCCACGTGCTCGCTGCTCTCGCCTCCAACCCCACCACTACCACCACCACCACCACTGCTTCAATCGAAAATGAAGCAGCCGAAAGCCGGAATGAAGAACCCATCCCGCAGACAAGCTCACTCACCCCAGCGGGGCCTAAATTCGTTCGCAACTTTTGTCAACCTTCGAATACCAGTATCGGTGCCCTCAGGATCGCTGCTGTTCAGAGGTATACAAGGGCGGTCAGGGAGGGGAGTTTCCCGGATGACAATAGGGAAGGATACAAGGTTAAGACGGAGGAATGGAGGAAGTTTTTGGACCTTGCCGGTGCTGCTTCAGCCAAGTAAGAGTCATAATTGGTCAGACGGATACATCACAGATATTCACTCGCGCGTCACTACACCGGACCGAATCTCGAACAATTACTCAAGCGCGAGGAGCTTCCTTCTTTGCCAAATGTTTCCCATTACAGCCATTTCCCTTCTAGACCCCAGCTAGAGGCTTGTGCGTATGTGTGCCTGTTGTGTATAGTGTCCTTACTCGGCAATGTCGAATTCAGCATTCTTCATCGGCCTCCTTGTACCACCACCACCACCACCACCACTACCCTCTCTTTGCCCTAATTGCCCCTCTTCCCCCCTTCCATCCCTCCACCTCCCCGCATACTCTTCAGCCGAGTATGGCGAACCCGCATGCGAACCTTCCTCGGCCGATCTCGCTCTTGCCGCCTGTGATGAGGGTTGAAACCTTTTCACCCATTCAATATCGGCTCTGTTCCCGCCGAACTCGATCTCAAAACCCCCTAAGGCTGCGTTCGGATCTTGTCCTCTTGGCACTAGGCCTCTATTTAGGCTACTGCCTCCTTTACCGGAGGAGAGGAGGGGCATGGTGGGGATGTGCGAGTCGTGGTATTCCTCCTCTTCCTCTGCGTCAATGTCAACAGCCGTGCCCTCGTGGTGGTGGCGAGGGTGGGAGGGGGGAAGGGCGAGGTCGACTTCGCTGTAGTCTGAGTCGTCGTCTTCGTTCTCGTTTTCGATTTCGCTAGCGTTGTTGATGTGGTATTGGCTGTGGGTATCGTTGTTGCGATTCCCTCCTGTTGGCGCTGAGCCAGATGGTGTGTTGTCTGCCTCTCGATCCTTGACCTCAACTTTCAAACCAGTACTACCCATCGTTGTACCAGTCGCAACCAGATCCTCCCCCAATCCCAACGCTTGACACAACTGACTCTTCCTCCAACCATCCCTTCTCCACTGCTCCCTCTCCTCCTCCGTCGCCTCGGCCACCCTTCTCATCCACTCCCTCTGTACAGCAGAGTCACTATTCCCAGTCTCGCCCAGTAGAAAACCCAAAATCGTCTCGAGCCCTACAATCCGCTGTTCCAACTTGGGCCTCAACCCTTGCGTCGGTCCTCTCTTCCGTTCCGGTCTGTCATATGTGCACTGTCGATCGAGCGTAGAGCAAAACGTACAGATGGGGAGAAGACCATCGCATTTATCTTTTTTGAGAAAACATTGATCGCATGCTCGCGAGACACGTTTGCGTTTCAATTTGCCTCCGACTTGTTGTGGGGAAGAGCTCTGGTCTTGACGAGCGGAGGTTGGGGCGGATGCGGAGGCTGTGTTGGGGGACGGCATTGCTTTGTTGAGAAAGAGACGATGAGGGGTGAAGACAATGGCGCCCAGTGTCACCGAGCTATGTGATAAAAGGTAAAGGTAAAGGTTAAGGGTGAGGGTATCAAGCTGTTTACCCCGCATAAAAGGAAGAAGAAAGGCTAGAACAATGGGGCGCCAGTTGTAAGAACCGACTTCCGATATTTCGCGTTAACTTATTCCAGGGTCTTGTCTCTAATTCTCGGCGCCACGTTCCCGGTAACTTGGCGTGAAAGGAAACGAATGGTCAGCACGACACCTTGGTAATCTTCTTGGTTACGTCCGTGCGTCCCTCCTTCTTTCCATCGTTCTTCTCCTCCATCACATCCTCTCCTCTTTCCTTCCTATCACTTCATCTACGAGACGGAGCCGAAATCCATGTCGTGGTACAAAGACCCCAACCCGGTCCCCGTCGGCTACTGGGGACCCATCACATCTACCCTTCTTTGGTGCGAAGAAAAATATCAATGGTCCTATTACGTCGCGGAACCCATCAACACTGTGACGAACTTGTTTTTCATCGCTGTTGCCCTTTATGGCTACAATGCAACGCGACGCGAACGCCTCCCGCTCCGCTATGGTATCTGCTACCTCGGCGTAGCGCTGGTCGGATTTGGCAGTGCCGCCTTCCACGGCACTTTGACTTATTCTACACAGTTGCTCGACGAGTTGCCGATGATCTACACCAGTGCATGGTTGACGTATTGCGTTTGCGAAACGAGTAAAGGCTACGGCAAGCCACGGTTCCGTCTCCTCCTACCCGGATCTTTAGTGGTATTGGTGGTCTGGATTACAGTGACATATGTATGGAACGGCAATCCAGTCTTCCACCAAGTCGCCTACGCCTCTATCCAGCTCCTCTCCACCGCACGTGTCATCCTTCTCCTTCGTAACCCCTCCTCACCCCTAAACACAACCGCCGCGGGCAAAGAAAGGAAGAAAGAAATCACGAACCTCTACCTCTTCGGCGCAATCGTCTTCCTCTCAGGCTTCTTTATCTGGAACATGGACAACATCTTCTGCTACCACCTCCGCCAGGCACGTCACAAGATTGGATACCCTTGGGCAGTGCTTCTAGAGGGACATGGTTGGTGGCATATCCTAACAGGGTGGGGTGCGTACTGCTTGATCACAGCGGGGACTCAGTTGGCCGTGGGAGAGAAGGAAGATGTTGGGAATTTCAAGTTGGAATCTGGTTGGCTGCCGGTGATTCGGAGGGTAAAGGAGTACAAGCCGACGACGGCGACGGCGACGGCGACGGCGGTGGGGAAGGGGAAGAAGAAGTCGAAGTGAAGGCCTTCGAGGCACAAAGATACCACGATAGAGAATTGACACAGATAGACGACCCGGCGCAATAGACATTTCTCAACCCAGCCCAGCAAAGACGTGCAAGGAATGTGGCTTGGGGGAAAAGTAAAACGATCGATTGATTGTGGTGTGTGGAATGATAGACAGACAGACGAGCAAGCGAGAGACCGAAAGCTCTTCTGTGCATGTCGGAAACGGGAACAACACCCACAAAGAGCGCTTTTGGAGGAGGAAAGGGACAAGAAGGGAGATGTTCTGACCAGATCGTCAAGTAATGTGGAATGAAGAAGAAGAAGCGAAAAATGTTCAGCGACGACGACGGCGAGCAAGCATGGCACGACGGTGCTTCGAGTGATCATCTTGACCCGCGTTCTGGCCACCATTGTCGCCGTCATCCTTGTGCTTCTTGGCCTCCTTCTCTGCTTCCTTTTGCTGCTTCTTCTCTTCCTTCTCCCTCTTCTTCTCATCCTTGTCCTTCTTGGGCTGCTTGCCGTAGCCCTCAGGAGGGGCACCCCAAGGGTTGCCGCCGGGAGGAGGAGCGCCGCCACCGAAGCCAGGGCCCATACCCATGCCATCAGCACCTGGGCCGCCCCAGCCTCCAGGACCACCAGCTCCGCCAGGACCACCAGGAGGACCACCCCAGCCGCCGTGAGCACCACCGGGGCCTCCAGGAGCACCCCAGCCTCCATGAGGGCCACCAGGACCGCCGGGGCCGCCCCAGCCGCCGTGAGGACCACCAGGAGCACCAGCACCACCAGGAGCGCCAAAGCCAGATCCAGCACCACCAGGGCTGCCGAAGCCAGCACCAGGACCGCCAGAGCCCGAGCCACCAGCACCACCAGCTCCTGATCCACCAGCACCAGCATCAGCGCCTGAGCCTGAGCCAGAGCCTGAGCCCGAACCCGAACCGGAACCAGAGCCAGAGTCAGAGCCACCAGAGTTAGAGCCAGAGCCAGAACCAGAACCAGAACCGGAACCAGAGCCAGAGCCAGAGCCAGAGCCAGAGCCAGAGCCAGAGCCAGCTTGCTGACCGTAGCCTGTGGGAGTGCCGTTACTAGCTCCAGATCCAGATCCACCTGCTGAGCTGTCGGTCTGGGGCGGGCCCCTGTCAATACCATCGTTGGACCCACCGGTGCTGCCGCCAACGCTTCCGCCATTGCCAGCGCCAGAGCCAGTGCCTGATCCGTCGTTTGTAGAGCCACCAGTACCGTCACCGACGCCTCCACCAGTTCCAGAGCCTGAACCAGTGCCAGATCCGCCGGTACCGTCACCGACACCTCCGCCAGTGCCCGAGCCCGAGCCAGTACCAGAGCCATCGTTGGTAGAGCCACCGGTGCCCGAACCGCCAGAACCATCGCCAACACCGGTGCCAGAGCCCGAGCCTGAACCAGTGCCTGAATCGGTGCCCGAACCACCAGAAGTATCAGTGCCACCAGTACCAGATCCAGCACCAGTGTCAGTCGAAGAGCCACCGTTGCTGCTGCTGCCGCTGCTGCTGCTGCCGCCCTTGCCAATGTCTGTAGCACGACCATTCTCGATACCAGCTTCCTTCTCACCCCACTTCTTGAAGACGTCAACAATAGCAGCAACGGCCGGCTTAGGCTTGCCCTGGGAATCGAAGAGAAGAGGAGCACCAGTCTTGCCGTGACCTACGCCGCCGCCTCCTCCACCTTGGCCACCGAACCAAGTGTGATCGTCATCTGTGCCCCAGAAGGTAGCACCAAAGGCACCACCCTCGAGAGCGGCCTGCATGAGGTTACCGTATTGCTGAGCTTGCTTCTCGAGATCATCCTTGGAAGGCGGCAGGTTGATAGGGATGTCGATTTCGGAAAGGACGACAGGGATTTGTTCGGAAGTCCAGCGCTTGATGGAGGCCAGCATGTCTTCGTACTTGTTGCCAAGCTGGATGTGGAACTGAAGACCGACCACGTCGACAGGAACACCCTCGGCGAGCCAGTTCTTGATGGTCTTGAACGCAAAGTTGGACTTGGGGTTCATGGATTCCATACCGTAGTCGTTGACGATGATCTTGTAGCTAGGGCACTCCTTCTTGACGAGCTTGAGAACCTCCTTGTAGCCTTCCTCACCGATGACCTCAAAGTAACCGTTCTTCTTGAAACCTGAGCCATCGTCAGCGAAGACCTCGTTGAGGACGTCGATACCCCAGAAATCAGCCTCCTTCATGATCTTGGGGCACATCCTGTTGGTGATGAAGTCAGTGAGCGTCTTCATCATAGCCTCCTTGCTGAAGGACTGCTGCATCATCTTTTGACTGGTCTCGGCCCCCCAAATGACGGTGTGGTACTTCCACTTGACGACGTTCTTTCCGACCGTCTTGGTAACGCCGTTGAGAAGCTCGGTCCAGGAGTTCTCGCTGTCATAGATGAATTGCATCTTGAGCGAGTTGCCTGGCGTAACATAGGGCATGTACTTGACGAGAGAGACAGCGGCGGCGTCTTTGAGGTCCGGGTTGTCAACCGACGTTCCGATAAAGAAGCCAGGAGGCATGTTCTGAAGCATCTCGGCACCCGTCATACCGGAGGCATCGGTAGACCAGTGCATCTGACCTCCCTTGCTCATTGCAGAAGCGCCGAGGTCAGAGCTGGGTTGAGCGGGATGGTTGAGAGGATCGACGCCTCCATTGCCATGTCCATCGCCGCCGCCTGCTCCTCCTCCGCCTCCATTGGCGCCTCCAGGAGCACCTCCGTTTCCACCAGGTTTGCCACCGCCACCAGCACCTACATTTCCACCCCAGCCACCGCCTCCGTTGCCGCCAGCACCACTGCCACTACCACTGCCAGGTCCACCAGGAGGTCCGGTTCCACTACCAGCGGGATGGGTAAGGGGATCGGTACCGCCGTTACCAAAAGGGGCACGGCGTTCTAGACGGTCCAGCCGTTTAATGTTGTTAGAAGAACGGCCCATGGCACCGCCAGCGGTGAGCATGAGCACGAGGGCGAGCTTTGAGCTCACCATCTTGCGAAAGTGAAAAGATGAAGAAAAGAAGGGAAAATAGACTGTAAGATCAGTCTGAGAGGGGAGAGAAAGGGATGAGGAGCGAGGAAAGGGTGGTGGGCCTGTAAGGTGGTACTTTTATAGCTCGCATGCTCCTGAGGAAAAGGTGACGAAGAGACATGTGTGACTTGCGTGAGAGGGGTGGGTGCACCAAGGCACAGCGCAACGACGTTGGCAATGCCCGAGCGCTTCATGTGCAAGCTCGTGCTGTACTGTAGTAGGTGATGCGTTACGGTGAAAGAGGGTCGGCTTTGATCAAGTTGAGAGGGGACCCAACACGTAGAGATCAACCGACTGACGGGGTTGGACGCAACAGGTTTCATCTGATGGACGTTGCGCCGCCGCCACAATGCGAGAGCAGAGCAATTGAGTGGACACCCCACTTGACGGTGGGCGGAAGCGAGGGTCGGTTGTAGCAACCAAGGAGACAAGGATATCACCTAAGAGTCCGAGTCGGTCGGCTCGAATGCATGTTGTGCGTTTGAGAGGGTAGCGTACCCAGCGTCTGGAGGGTTGGCGCCAAGATCGCGGAAGGGTATCTCAGTGCCTTGTTCGGTTGGGCACGGTGAATGCGGCTCAGGAACATATTGGCAAGCGCTTGGTTGCAACAGCGATGGCCAGCCACGAGATGAAGGGTGGGGCAACAGTTGGTGTTGTAGTCAGACAGACTGCCAGCGGGCTTACGATAAGCGCCAGGACACGGAGGCCGCTGTCATTCAGCACGAACCGATTGCGAGAAGGCAGGGAAGCACGTTCACGATGGTCGCAAGAGGGTATACGAGCTTATCACATCGAGCACGAACCTCTCCATTACGAATCTACGCGCGCAAGACGATGCTGTGCTCGGGCGTGGGAGCGTTCGAACCGGCGATTTAGGAACGAGTGAAGACCAACGATGGTGACCAGAGGTGGGAGAGATGGTGGGGTGTTGCATGAGCGGAGATGATCAGGGGCACTCAATGACGGTTGCTGTGGTAGTAGTGCGCCTCGGTGTTGCAGTGATACGAAGTCGTAAGGAGAGAGGCTTGCACATTCCCCTCTTGTTTCATCACCCTGATTGCTTGCGGGTTGATTGAGCCAACGGACTTGGCAAGGGTCAACATCCCGCAAGGCCAACATCTTAGCCAATCACCCCTGTACAAGTGATAGCAACATGTTGCAACGAGGGGGCGTCGTCACACATCGACTCGCGATTCTCTGGCAAAAAGCAAGCTCAGCCCGATTGCGTCGATCTGCTTTTTCCAGATAGGCGATTGACTCAGGTCCAGCCTTGCTAGTGGGCCTTGACTGAGGTTGATGCTGGCGTTTCGTCGAACGCTTTTGGTCGACCAGCGAGGGCGATAGAGAGGTCATGTTGAGACTCGGATGAGCCGATCTTAGCTGTCAAAAAGCTCTATGACTTTGTTCTGCTTTAGCGTTCGACCGTGTCAAAGTCGAGGTCGAGACTCGAATTTCGGAAATGAGAGCCCGGAGAGAAACGCTTTCCAGCCTGCTGTCTGTGAGGCTGCTGCTTGCTGTGTGGATTTATCTAGAAAAGCAAGAAAAAGAGAAATTGGTCTCCGACGCTCTTGGCGCTGCACGAAGAGTGCGTGATACCCTTAACCCTCATGTTGAGATGCGCTCGTTTGGCTAGAATTTCGGTTTCCACCTCTTTTTTTCTCTCCGCGTGATTTTTGCTGCTGCTGCTGCAACCATCGCGAGAGAAGAGGTTGCAGCACACTTGCTCATGCAGGGATGCTCCTCTGAATTTCATATTGGGAACTCTCAACGCAAAGGTGGGTTCAGAGCAAACAAGCTCATGTATGATCGTACATTTGCTTGGCAGACAAATCCTCTCGACTGTATGTACATGACGCGGGAAGCTTTCTCGACTTTTCTAGCCTTGTAGAAGCATCGTGACGAGCACGCAGCCAACTTGGAAGCGATGCACAGGGTGAGAAAGATGACGGAGAAGTGTCTGAATGAGACTGCTCTGATGCTGCATTGAGGCCAAAAAATAAGGATTCATGCACTATTTTCGATGATTAAATTTGTCCAATTTCAAGTCCGTGTTTGAGCGGGAACAAGACGTGGTGCTGCTGCTGTTCCTTTGCTCTTCAAGCTTTGAGAAACACATCTGAATCGACCGGCGGTGAGAAAAGGGTGCATGAGCACAATGCGAGCACAGAAAAGCAAGAGAGGCGGAAAACACCGACACCGACATCGAGACAAAGGCTCGCTTGCTCCACCTTTGGATTTCGTCACACACTTGGCAGCATTCACTCATCACGTTCTTGACTCATTGTTCGGCTCCTCCGACTATCTTCTCGCATATCATCTTCCCATCATCCACTCACAAGCTTCGGGCAAGCCGACTCGCGCCCTCTTCCCTGTCATATCTTTACCCTTTGCAGCGAGAGCTGAGTCGATAAGCAACTTGTCATCTCGGATCGAACCCGAAGTTCAAAGGCAGCTAAGAAGCCAACTTGGGAAAAACCTTGGCGCTGAAAGCATCTGTCTACGACCTGATTGATCTCGTCTCGATTCCATTCACCCTTCTCCTCCTGCCACCAAGACGATCACTTCAACTTGGGGAGCTTACCTCTTTTACGACCACGATCACGATCCAACCATCACATACACCATGTTTAGCGTTCAATGACACATAAAGCTGTCTCTCTAGGCGGCACAATCCGTTCTCACTTGCAAGCGAGCTCCAAACACCCTCGCTTTCCAAACACATACACTGCACAGCCGCGAGATGCCTTCGAAACCTACTAGTGCGCTCGAGCGCTTCACATCGAGCAAGCCTGTCACTACCACTCGCGATGGGTTCCGCTCCTTCGGCCGTTGGTGCGGCAAGCACCTCAACTTCTTCCGAGTGCACGTCATCGTCTTTCTCTTCACGCCTCTCATCGCTGCCGGCATCTTCTACGCCTGCAATGGTGAGGTGCACATCAAGTTCATTGACGCACTTTTCTGCTGTGTGTCCGCCATGACCGTCACCGGCCTCGTCAGCATCAACATCAGCACAGCCAATGGAGGTCAACAGGCCATTCTCTTCTTCCTCATGTGCATCGGCAACATCTCGGCTGTCAGTGTCACCATGATCTGGATCCGCAGAAGCTTCTTTCGAAAGAAGTTTGACACGGTAGTTCAACGCAGTGCCAAGGCGCGCAAACGTATGCAGGACGTAGAAGAAGCCGAGCGTAAGGAGAGACGACACAACTTTGCAAAGATTCAGCGCATAGTTGGTCTCAAGTCTTCCGACAGCGCCACCACCATCAGTGACACCGAGGATCCAGATCGCACCGATTCGAGCTCCAGCGGTCATATTGAAATGCGTCGCATCGAAAAGAAGCAGCAGCAAAAGAGCAAGGGCAAACGCAAACCACTGCGTGCCGATATGATTCGTCGTATCGATGGTCCTGCTTTCCTCATCAACTCGGCTGGTGATCCTTCCAATACCATTCCAGAAAACGGTGTCGTTCGAGCACCGAGCCAACGCAGAGCATCCATTCCACAGGAGCCAGAGACTATGAGCTCCCCACGACTAGGCGCTGTGCAACCCGGTGCCAGCATCCTGAACACGGATCGAGACAGGGCCATGTCTTCGTCCGAGGACCCAAATCAACAGCCGAGCATCCGTATCTCGCTTCCTCACGACACCAATACTACTGCTGGCGATGCTGGCACCCAGAACGACACAGCTTCCTCGCCGGTCCAACCTCCGCGTCGAAGGCTCTCCATCCCGCGCTTCAGCGGCCGCCACGATCCAGATGCCGACAGCGACGAAGAAGCAATCGCAGACGACGATGACGACGATCATGATGCTGCAGAAGAGCACCAGCATACACCGGAACAACCCAGCTCGCCTCCCCTCCGCGCTCGTTTTCCAGATCAACATGTCGGTGGACGCAGCAGAAGAGTGTCTGATCCGCCTCAGTCCCACTTCCGTCGTGGTTCCGACACTGGCCTCATGGCGACGTATATGACGCACGAAAAGAAAGACATGTTCCCACGCGCTCAGACCGTTGAGTTTGCCGTCCCAAGCGACTACCGATCTCCTTCCGACTTTCAGCAGCGCGACGCAGGATATACCACCGGTCTCAATAGTGCAAGTGGCATGCGACATCGCAATACCACCTTCAATCGTACCGTCACTGGGCGATCCTACGTTTCGGGTCGTCTCAGTACTGGCGGAAGAGGTGTCCCCCTCGCACGTACCCAAACCTCGTCGAAACAACGTGGGTTCGGTGGATTTCCGACTCCGCTCGAAATCGCTGGCATCGCCATCAAGAAGGCATTGCCTGGTGTGCAAGAACGCTTTCAGAGGACCATGACCATGCCGCGCACTGCCACATTCACCTCGGTTCGATCTGGTGGTGGTTTGACCGACAACGGTGCCAAGACTGCGCCATACCTGTCTTTTGATGCCACTGTGACGGGCAACTCGCGCTTCCATGCATTGACAGAAGCGCAACGTGACGAGCTCGGCGGTGTGGAGTATCGTGCGCTCGACCTGCTTGCCAAACTGGTCCCCGCCTACTGGCTCATCGTCAACCTGGGCATGGTCACGCTCGTGGCGCCTTACATCGCCAGCAGCGCTTTCAACAAGTATCGCCCTGTCTTTGAGGCGCAAGGATCCAACAAGCCCAACGGCACATGGTTCTGGTTCTTCCAAGTTATATCGGCTTACTCGAACACAGGCATGTCGTTGATCGATACGAGTATGACGCAGATGCAAGATGCTTACTTCTTGCTCATCCCGATGGGATTCCTCATCTTGGCAGGCAATACGGGCTTCCCAATTCTGTTGCGTTTCTTCATTTGGATGATCTCGATCTGCGTACCCTCACGATCGAGGTTGTACGAAACGCTGCGATTCTTGCTTGATCATCCACGTCGATGTTTCGTCTATCTGTTCCCCTCGAGCCAGACGTGGTTCCTCTTCTTCATCTTGTGCCTCTTCAACTTCACCGATTGGATCGCCTTCGAAGTGCTCGATATTGGCAATCCGGTAATTGAAGCGATCAAGGTCAACATCCGCATCTTTGACGGTCTCTTCCAGTCGATTGCTGTTCGAGCGGCAGGTTTTACGGTGGTCAGCTTGTTGGCGTTGGCTCCAGCAGTGCAATTCTTGTACGTCGTCATGATGTACCTCTCCGCTTTCCCACTTGCTCTTTCCGTACGAAGCACCAACGTGTACGAAGAAAAGTCGCTGGGTGTATACGTAGACGAGCCGGCGGACCCAGAGGTGCTTCCGCAAGAATCAAGAGACGCAAAGGTATGGGGCGCCTTTTTGGCTTCGCACGCCCGTCGTCAACTTGCATTCGATATCTGGTGGCTTGGGTTCGCACTTTGGCTCATCTGCATTATCGAGCGACACAACATTGAGGATCCAGAATCGAACGGCTGGTTCACGATCTTCAGTTGTCTCTTCGAGCTCACTTCGGCTTACGGTACGGTCGGATTGAGTCTTGGCACACCGTATGACAACTTCAGTCTGTCAGGTCGCTTCCACACACTGTCGAAGTTGGTAGTATGTGCGGTGATGATCCGAGGTCGTCACCGAGGTTTGCCCGTTGCCATCGATCGCGCTATCCTGTTGCCATCCGAGTTGGAGCTAGAGGATGCACTGGACGATGACGTTTCGCAGTTCAACGACGAGACGTGGGACAGGGAGAGTACATATGTCGTCGATCCCTCGGCCGCCACGTCACAGACCTCGATGAACGTAGATCGACAGAGGAGCAATAGCAGCGGTAGCAGCACAGACGCGAACGGCATGTCTGGCGTGCGCCGCGTACCGTCCTCGGGAGGTGTCGTCTTTGCTCTCAGCCCGAAAGCCAGACGCAGTAGCATGCCTCCTTCCACCGAACCACTGTCACCAAAGCAACAAGCAGAGTTCGCATCGCACGATCAGCAACCTCCTAGACGTAGCTTCTCGATCAATCTCCCACCTAGCAGCTTGCCTTTGCATCACCCTTCTTCGTCCTCCTCCGCATCCTCAACAGCAGCAGCCACGCATAATGGCGTCGCACCTGGCGATATGACCTTTGGCCACGGCACCGGCCTCGCAACCGGCCTACCAGGTAGTGGACCCATGCTCGTCTCTTCACCTAGCCACTTGACTGCGATTGACGAAATGACCGGCACCACCCCGAATAGCGAGAGTCGGACCGAATCACCTTTCGCCGCCGCGGGCAGCAGCAATGATCAGCCGCCGAGCTTCCATACTAATGCCAGTGGCAGCACGGAAGGGTCGAATGCGAGTTTGAAAGGGAAAGAGAAGCAAATCACGGCTTTGCCAGAAAAGGAAAAGAAAGTTGCTCAGCATGCGGGTTGTTCGACGCCTGACGGTCAACATGATCCTGTTACTGGATCGTCGTAGGATCCCTGGAAAGAAAGGAATGATCTCTCGCAGCATGTAAATTATTGCACCACTAAGATACGCATTCTCAGTTTTCCTTCTCAATACACTGCTATTTTGTACGAATCTCATCTTGGCGGCCTGCTTCTTGACCCCTGTTGAGCCTTTCGTCTGTATGTTACGGTATGAATTGACGAAGATGCGGTACAAATACAAGTTTTGTCGGACGTTGCCGATCAAAGTGACAGTCATGAGGAGGAGTTTGCGATGCCAGCTTGCAGCGGAGAGCCGGCTACGACTTTTCCTTCTTCACCTTTTCCTTCTTGTCCTTCTTCTCTTTCTTTTCCTTCTTTTCCTTCTTCTCCTTCTTACTCTTCTTGCTTGGACTCTCGCTTTCCATTGGGTCGGGTCTCAGGCTCGAATCTATCGTTGGTGTTTCTGCATTGGTCAGCTCTTCGCCTCGGGAGAAGCTTTGGGCGCCCTCCCCGTCTCCACTGTTTCCATTGTCGGTTGTGGAAGGGTTTGTTGTCGAAGGTTCGAGCAATTCTTGTGGAGTTTCGTCCATGATTACGTCCTCGTCATCTTCGTTGTCTTCGTTGGCGTGTGGCTGGGTGACAGGATCGATTTGAATGCCTTCAGGCTTCGAAGAAGAGGCGGAAGGATTTGAGAGGCCAGAAATGAGGGTTGAGAAGGCATCGTAATCGATTTTGCCCGCCAAACCGTTCATTAATCTCGTCAGTTGCGAAGCGACAACTCCACCAGTGGAACCACTAGCAGTGGAAGAGGGATCATCGTTGGCAGAGGCAGCAGCTTGTGTACCCGTCCTAGCGGCGTATGAAGAGAGGAAGAGGGAGATAGAGTCGGATACGGCGGCGTGATCCATAGGTACGGGATCGTGTGCCAGGTCGAGCCTGAGTGGGAGGGGTAGTGCTGGCTCCATCGTTGCAGCGACTCTTTGAGGTGAGGTTTGAGGAAAGCGAAGGCGGTCAAACGTGGATAGCGAACAGGTCAAGATGCTGTAAGACAGAACTTTGAGTGAAGGTGGCTTTGTGGAGAGCACTCAGAATCTGAGCAACTCTTGCAGCAAAAGTTAAAATTCTCAGAAGGCAAGGCTCCGCTCCGACTTCCGCACAGAAGGAAAAAGTTTGATTTGTCACGCTGACGGTCCGCTAGAAGAATTGCAATCGCTCATGCAACAGGGTCTCGGCGCGGCGGAGCGTGACTTTTTGACACGCGGCGCAAGGACCAACCAACACACACAGACACAGACACAAGGATTCTTGGCCGTGCCGAAAGCCAAGCCACTCAGAACTTCCATTCGCCGAGCTTGCTGATCTTGCTGACATTCGTGGCCTGCCCCTACATTCAGCATCGTTTCGACCACCAACCGCCACCCCTCAATATCGCAGTGATCAGCATCCTGATCAAGATCTGCAAAGGGCGAAAGCAACCGCTTGCTCCATCTCGAATTCTGCTTACCCGGTATCTGCATCAAATATTATACCCCGGTTCATCCTTACACAGATCGAGACTCAGCGAAGACACTCTCCCTCTCCTCACATACGGAGGCTTAATCAGTGATGGACGCTCTCGCAGCAGTCAACGCGACAGTAGGCAATGCTGCAAATGCTGCAGCTTCCAAGATCGACCTAAGCCTCTTGATGGGTGGCTCGGAATCCGGCGTCTTCTCCCCCTCAGCGAATTCGTTTGCGGGCGTAGGGTCAATATTGGGATTGGACGAAGCATGGAAGAATGATCCCAGAGCGTTGTGGTCCAGTTTCGTCATGATTATTGTAAGTGTTGCGTCAAACGTCAAATGACGGAGAAACGAGAAGGAGGAACATGTGGCTCGCTGGGTTCGTTGCTGACGTATATATGTTTGCCTCCCTTTCTACACCACGACTGATTGCCTTGATACGCTTCGTCATATCACGCAAAATGCATATCGGCGCTATACCACACTTGGCATTACATTTACGGGTCGTCTAATCAACTGATCACGCCTTCATTCATCGCCTTTCAATACGACACAACATCGCACTTGCCATACTCTCAATTCTGACTCAACGCACCCATAGGTCTCGGAAATCGGCGACAAGACTTTCCTCATAGCCGCTATTCTCTCCATGCGACAATCTCGTCTCATCGTCTTTTCAGGCGCATTCCTTTCGCTGGCGGTTATGTCGATTCTTTCGGCGCTTCTCGGCGTCATGTTCCCTTCGTTACTACCCAAATCGCTGACGAATCTCCTTGCGGCAGGGCTGTTCCTCGTCTTTGGACTCAAGATGGTACGAGATGGACTTCAGATGTCAGGCGACGAAATCAAAGAGGAATGGCAAGAAGCCGAGCGGGAAATTGAAGAAGAAGAAGGCTCGCACGAAATGGACCACCTCGAAGCCGGCATTTCCTCCCCCTCCTCCCCCTCCTCCCCCTCTTCCACACATAAAACCGCAAAAGGCGTGACAAACACCCTCAAAGAAGGCACCAAAAATCTCATGTCGCTCTGTTTCTCGCCCGTCTTCGCCCAAGCTTTCATCCTCACCTTCCTCGGCGAATGGGGAGATCGCAGCCAAATCGCAACCATCGCCCTCGCCGCTGCGCACAACGTGACGCTGGTTTGTATAGGTACGATTGTGGGCCATGCGTGTTGTACGAGTCTGGCAGTGGTGTGCGGAAGTTGGTTGGCAAGCAGGATAAGTGTCAAGCATGTAACGTTGGGTGGTGCGGCGCTGTTTTTGGTTTTTGCTGTGATCTATGCGTTTGAAGCGTATGCGGAGGAGGGGGTGGGGGGAAAGGGGGCGGTGGAGGCTGTAAAGGTGGCAAAGGAGGCTGCCGGGGTGGGGTTGGCCGGGTAGAGGGACGTCAAAGTATAGAATAAGATTGCACTATCAATCCAGATCTCTTCACCAAGATGCGCGCTGTTCTTTTCGCTTTAAAGCGAACGAGAGTATGGCGAACGTGGAGAAGTTGCTGCTGTGAAGGCACGGGACATGAGATTACAAGTTGATACAGCTTGGCATGTATGTGTGAGATGGGATCCTTGCGGCAAGTATTCCAGACTTGTGCCATGGTGTCCTTTCTGACTACTCTGAGAAAGATTGATCTGCGAACGGCTCGCCAAGCTTGGCAACGAAGCCACGCGCCGGCAAAGCCCAGCCCCGCATGGCGACCCAAAAGTTTGGGTTTCATTGCGAGCCAGCATAACCGCGAGCATTTATTGGTACTGAAGCATCCGACTCGGAGATTCAGATACAGAGTAATTTACTCCTCATCATCTCGTGGTATATGTTCCGAGATGCTACTCTCCAGTACTCTGGAAGGATGCGGAATAAGAAAGAGAGAGAGAGATATATATGTGGTGGTAACCGAATCATCTTGAATTTCTTCCGAAAGGAGATTTTAGCGGGGCTGACGTCAAGAATTGCAAGCCGAAACTGCAAGCCAAACCGTGCGCTGCACTTCTTGCGCACCGTCTGTGCAGGTTTGACGGTTCACATGGCAACCGCTCTTGAGACCTTTTCACGCACGCACGCACCAACGGACTGCGCCATCATTATCGCAGCGTATATATCATCATTCATCCGCCTTCCCCACTTCTTTCTCCTTCTCTCTTTCCCATTGCACAACGATCATCACCCATACGGATCCTTCTCAATCAAACGGCACGCAATCATGTCCTCTCAACGCAAGTACGACGTCGTAGTCTTTGGCGCTACCGGATTCACCGGCCAACTCGTTTGCAAATACCTCCTTACCCACCCCGCCAAGCCTACTTGGGCAGTAGCCGGCCGCTCCGCTTCTCGCCTTTCCTCTCTCAAATCTAACCTCTCCTTCCCAGCTGAAGTTGGGGTTATTGAAGCTGAGACTTCGAACTACTCCTCCCTCACTGCGATGGCATCGCAGGCGAAAGCGGTGATCAACATCGTAGGTCCCTATCGACCTTTTAAGGCCATTGAAGTGGTCAAAGCTTGCGTGGACCAGGGAACGCACTATGTGGATCTTTCCGGTGAGACGGGGTTCAATGCGGATGTGATTGAGGCGTACCATCTCAAGGCCCAGGCGAAAGGGGTGACGGTGAGCAACAGTGTAGGTTTCGACTCGTTGCCTTTTGACTTGACAACGTATCTCGCGGTACAGAAGGCTAAAGAACTCAGCAAGGGCGGTAAAAGCGATGTGAAGCTCGCTGAATGCGCATACGATTTGCCCGAGAGCTTGAGCGCTGGTACGTTGGCCAGCGCAATCTCAATGGCTAGCGAACCAGACCAAATGCGAACTGTAAGGGGTGACTGGTTGAGCCCGATCGCCAAACCCGCTTCGTTGACATTTGAAACCGTACGTTACTTCCCCCAACGCGGCAAATGGGGCGCTCAAAACACGTTTTCCCTCCACAACACCAGGATGGTCAACCGCACCTGGGGACTGCTACAGCATCATCATTCCCCCCAGGCCTATGGTGAGGCTTTTGCGTACAAAGAAGGCTCGATTGTACCCAACAAATTCGTCGGTATCCTCTTCGCCTACATTGGCGCTGGCGCAATCGCACTGCTTATGAAGTTTAGCCTTCTCCAGAAACTCGCGGGGAAGATGATGAAGCCCAACTCGGGCCCAAGCGAGAAGAGTTTGGCTAACGACAAGTTGCGCGTCGAGACGGTGGCAACGGCGAATGACGGAACAAAGGCGATTTGCAGGATGAAGGCTAAAGGTCACGCAGGTTATTTGTTGACTGCGAGGATGATTACGGAGACGGCGCTGACGATTATTGATAGCAAGGAGAACAAGAAGGATCCTTTCGAGGGGAAGGGCGTGGAGGGGGGTGCGCTGACGCCGGCGTTGGTGGGGGCGGAGAGGTTGGCCGAGAGGCTGGAAAAGTATGCTGGATTTGAGATCACGACGGAGCGTTTTGAGGAGAGGAAGAGCAGGTGAAGGGCGAACAGCAATGCTGAAACTAAAAGTGCTGGTTCGGGCTTGAGGAAAGAGGTGGCGTCAGGACAAGCCTATGCTTAAGCAGATCGTAACAATCATCTCCTCAGGCTTTCGTGGTTGTTTTTACGCTCTCTCATCAAAGTTAGTGAGATCGTCATGTCAGTCTCACCGTGCACAGCCTGTCTCGTGAACCGGGTCGTATGTGTGTTTGTGATAACCGAAAACGAATCGCTTACGTTTGGTACGAATAGCTACGCATACAAATCAAACATCGTGCGAAACCCATGACTTTCAGTGTGGTATCATAGCCTCTCATCTCCTACCGCGTTCAAAGAACAAGTTCTGTCTCGAAAACGTACTTTTCAGCAGCGCGATACTCCTTCAGCCTCTTGGTGCGCTCCGAGTCCGAACTATGAATCTCGGAAGAGTTGACATCATTTCTCCAACCTTCTTCGTCTTCATTATCGTCGCTGTCGTCGAGCTGTTGCTGCTGCTGGTTAGCTCGAGCTTTGCCTTTCTTCGAAGCTGCGGCCCGAGTAGTCTTCTTTGCCGGCTTGCGGATCGGTTCCACATCAGAGCTGTCGTCGAGCTGGATGACTGCAGGCGTTGTCTTTTTCTTCTTCCCAGCGCTACCACTAGCTGCTTTACCCTTTGCCGGGGCGGATGCACCTGCTTTTGCATTGGCAACCTTGCCTTTGGTAGCCTTCTTGCCCTTCGTCTTCGGTGCAGAGGAGGCAGCTTTGTTCTTTCGCGAGGGAAGTTCGCCGAGGAAATCGTCGACCGACATCTTCTTGGCTGCGGGCGATACCGTGTCTTTCTTGCTGGTTCGGGTAGCACGCGGCGATGACGGAGGCGAGGAGGATGCATCTGCTGCAAGGCGTTCCAGCATGGCTTGCTCTTTCAACTCCGTCTTCTTTAAAGGAATGCCGGTCATCGACTTCTTTGCCTTTGTCACTTGTCGATCAGAGTTGCGTAGAGAAGGACCAGCTTTGGGAGTCGATTTGGGGGAGATTTCGTCTTCGTCCTCGTAGGCGAACAAAGTATCGCTCTTACGCTTCTTGCCCACGCGAGTGCTGCGTCGTCTCGACGTGTCCAAGTCCGGAAGATCATCTGGGGAGGCCTGACGCAGAGCTGATTTACCCTTGACCTGCATCACTTTCTCTTCCTGCTCCTCCAGGGGGGCATCTTCGTCATCACCATCGCTTAGGTCTGCAGTCGAGGAAGTAGCACGAGGGGCCGCCGGAGACGACATGCGACCGAAAGCGTGCTCTGCCAGGCGACGGTCGTCGCTCGTGTTGAAAGGTTCGGTCGGAATGTCAATATAGGCTTGAGGCATGTCCTCATCCAAGACTTCTGAGCCTGCATTACTCAGGCCAAGTGACTTAGCGAGAAAAAGGGAAGCGCGGTCCTTTATCTTGCGCTCCGTGCTGAAGAAGCCAAATTCATCGTCGCTGTCGAGATCTTGCTCTCGTGCACGAGGCTGTTGGACTGCATCGTCACCAGCATGTTGGTCTGCACTGGGCCATGGTTGCAATGGCACATCGTCTTCCCCTCCCCGACCCAGCTCTGATGACAATTCTTGGTGTACTTGTTGCGATGCGCGGTCGTGGCCAGCAGCTTTCCAATCCTCGACTTTCGAAACGCCTCTACTCTGATAGTCAAGCAGTCTCAATTCGGATGCAGCTGCCTGTGCCGAGCGGCGTGCTGCACCAGGAGAATCTTCGATACCGGATCGACTTGAGTCGTCAGGGAACAAGCCGTCCAGGTAAGGTCCTGGGCTACGTGCATCTTGGTAGGCGGGCTGGCGCTTCTGCGAGATAGGTGTAGAGTGCGTTGGTCGACCTTCGTCGATGGCGACTAGTACGCCAGCGTGTGGGCGTGCGGCATGTCGAGTGCCAGTTGCTCTGCCGTGACGAGCTGCAGGAGGGGGAACGTTTTCTTTGTCGGAAGAAGCGTGCGAGCTCATTTCGTCTGCGTCGAACTTCTTTGCGCTAGGTTCAGAGCTGTCTCGCTGCTGCCTCTCACCACGCCCATGGTTGGATCGCCTCAGTTCTGCTGGGTCAAAGTACTCGAGGTCATCACTGTCAAGTTGAGGGGAAAGGCGTTTGAGCCCGGCATGGGATGGGGCCGGCTTGCTAGAGCGAAGAGCAGCTGATTCGATCTGAGAGGAGAACGGGTCATCTCTGACGCCAGTGTGGAACTTGCTCGATGTTGAAGCAAGTTTTGGAGCTGCTGTCTTTGCGGTGGTGGTTGACCGAGTCGTTCTGCGTTGAAGCTGTTCAGCGTCAGCCGTTGCCGCAATTTCTTTGAGCGTTTTCGAGCGGGCTGATGGCTTTAATTCGGGCAAGACTTTGGCCTGATTCGCTCTTGATGGAATCGGCGCGTTTCGGTCGCTGAGTGGCTTCCGACGCGACCCACTAGCCTCTTGGTCAGCTAGAACATTCTTGATCTCGCAAAAAACCTGTCTGCCGGCCGGAGCGTTTTCGTCTGAGCGCGCGTTGGAGGTCGCTTTAGCTGCTGAGGATGAGGACGCGCGTCCTTTGGCGGTCTGAGGGCGAGCCGAGCGCGTTGAAGAACGCAAGCCGACCATAGCGCTTCACTGTAGGCGCGATAAGGTCAGCGCGCGCCTGATGGCTCGAAGTTGGGATGTCGGAGAAGGACCGGCTGGAATGGAGGGATGTGGGAAAGAGGCAAGCCTGTCGAGCCGAAAGTAGCTGTTCTTATGCTTTTCGAAAGATGAAACAGGCGAGACGGATCATAGTTGATGCTTCAAGAGACGAGGCAAGCCAAGAGCATTCACACGCCTTGAGCTATGAATGGCTGAGTCGAATCAGGGTCTCAAGCCCCCAAGCTGCTTCTCTTTGGAAACGGTGCATCCGACTTTTTTCGGAGTGGAGGCTTGACAGGTGTGATTTACGCCATCTGCTGCCTGGCTCAAGTTGAGTGGAAAGGCAGAGAGTCCAACACTGTGCACGATTTCACAGGTCGCGACTTCACGCGCCTGCGCTCAGCCCAGTCACCCGCCCTAATCACAGATTCACTCAAATTTCATAGACATATTTCGGACGATTCCCGATTCTTGCTATACAGCCAATGCTATCCCTCGATTGCGATATGGATTGACTAGTCGTCTTCTAGCAAAACCTCGACGTCAGTCTGAAATACTTCCGACAGTTCCGTCTGCAACAGCTCATGAAGCGTAGATGTCTCGCCTTCTTTCAGGCAGAACCAAGTCTTGCTATCGGCATCGTAGTCGAAACGTTTTGGTCCGCTGTTGGAAAGATAAGCGGGACGTGTGACGGTGATAGTCAAAAATGATCGGCGTCAGCAATCAGTGACATACTGCAAAACGTGATGAGGCGTAGTTGCAGGTCACGAGGCCAATGTGATATGAAGAGTCAAAGTGTTTACTTACCTCTTGGGACTTGATAACCAGATCTGCTTGTTGGGAGGCTGCTTGTTAATCACCCAAGTGCCATGGACGCCACATCTCAGATTCATCACTCCCGACTTTGTGCAGTTGAAGAAGCGATGTGAAAGATTGGCAAGTGTAGAGCGTGGGAAAGTCAGTGATTGGTAATGCGGTCTAGGTGACAGAGCAGATCGGATCTGCCAAAAAATATGTTGAGAAAAGAGACTTACAGCGCATTCAATGTCCCATTCTGTAGCAGGTGATCCTCTTGTTGCGCCCTGATGCTTTGCCCTTGCTTCCTCTTCCAGTGTCTCGATGTCCGCATCCTCGAGCAGCATTTCAAACGTCTCTGTGAGCGAGTCGAGCACATGATTCGAGAGCTTGTGATATTCTCCATCCGTGATTGGCGAAGCCGTGTATTTGGCTGTTGGCTGCGCCAAAGGCTTCGATGTGCTGAATGTACGAATCGGCACAGCCGAAACAAGAGATGAGGGTGTGATCCTTGTGTCGTACCTGGCCCTCGAGACGGTAGAGCAGCTGCTGGAACGCAGAGCACGAGCAGTCGAGCGTGCTGGGATTGATCGTGCCGCGGCAGTATGGAACAGACCGCGCTGTGTCGTTGTTCGGAGCATCATTGGCAGCCTCATGATAGATGGTCACTTGTAAGATGTTAGGAGGAAGATGTTAGGAAGGTGGTCGAAGATGATCTAGAAACGTCAAATGAATGTCTGCTGAATGCAAGCAGTCCCATGAATGGCGCCAGACCAAGATTCATGGTGACCACCGAGCCTTAATTTTGGGTGTGGAGGAAGCAGCGCAAATCTATACGGCCGATTAGAAGAAGCGCACCCTTCCGAAATGACTCGCTTTGCTCGGCAACCTAAATTTCGGTGAGCTCAGAAAATGCAACCGTTATCGGTAACCATCTTTCCTAACACACACACCCTCCTCACATTACGAGTCATCGATCCTCCCACCATCGCATATATAAGACTTGCATCTCTCATATTTGCCAAAGGAGAGTCTGCAAGCTTCAAGCATCATATATTCTCACCACCATGACGATCAAAGGTCTCGACGGAGCCGCAAACTCGGCCGCCGCAGCTCACAAGCCTGCTCACTTCAAGCTCGAGTCCCTTATTCGACCCAACATTCTCTCGCTTGAGCCTTACCGCTGTGCTCGAGACGACTACCAATCTGGTATCCTCCTCGATGCCAATGAGAACTCGCTTGGTCACTCGCTCCCACCCAAGTCCGTCATTCCTCACAATCCAGGCAGTTCCAACGGCGCCTCTACAGCGGTTGCAACTACCGAAGCTGAAGATCCTCTCTCGCTCAACCGTTACCCCGATCCTGGACTTTTCGGCATCAAAGACTCCCTCGCAGAACTTCGCGGTGTGCCCAACGATGCATTTGTCTTCCTCGGCGTCGGAAGTGATGAAGTTCTCGATCTCGTCCAACGCGTTTGCTGCCGTCCTGGAAAAGATAAGATCCTCATTTGCCCACCTACGTACGGCATGTACAGCGTCTGCGCAGCCGTCAACGACCTAGAAGTCGTCAAGGTTCCACTCATCACAGAAGGCGGCAAGTTTGCACTTAACGTAGAGGCGGTGAACAAGAAGCTGAGCGAAGACCCAGATATCAAGATTGCTTTCATCTGTTCGCCAGGTAACCCAACGGGAACGTTGATCCCCCCAAGCGATGTCAAGAAGGTTGCGGATAACGAAAACTTCAAAGGATTGGTCGTTGTCGATGAAGCATACATCGACTTTGCAGAGGAGGAGAAGAGGATGGGTAAAAGGCCACAAGATGAAGTCGTAAGCGCAGTCAGCCTCGTCCACGAATACCAGAACATCATGGTTACACAGACCCTGTCAAAGGCATTCGGTCTCGCCGCTATCCGACTAGGCATCGCTTTCGCACAACCAGCCTTGATTCAGATCATGAACAACACCAAAGCACCCTACAACATTTCTTCGCCTACCGCCCACCTCGCCTCCCTCGCTCTTTCACCCAAAGGTATCGCAACGATGCGAGAAAACGTACAGACGCTCATCCGCAACCGAGACTGGCTCATCGAAGCTCTCAAGACGCTTCCTGGTGCAGGTGCGATTCTCGGTAGTAACGAAGCCAACTTCGTCTTGGTTCAAATGTTGGATCTGGAAACCAAGTCAAAGCCGAGCAACGAAGTTGCACAGATGGTATACAAGCGTATGGCAGAAGAAATGGGTTTGGTCGTTAGGAACAGGGCGAAGGATCTGGGTTGTGCAGGATGTTTGAGAGTGACGGTGGGTACTGAGGAGGAGAACAAGAGGTGTATTGAGTTGATGAAGGGTTTGCTCGAGGGGTCGATTTAATCTCAAATAGATCGGTAGAATGCTTCAATCACATTTGTGTCTGCAACAATTGTCTATCAAGGTCATCATAGTGAGAAAGCTGTGTGGGAGTGTGTAGTTGTGCGAGTCTGATGACGCTGAACAGCTTGATTGAGCGTGAGGATACGGTGGTGCATTTTGCCGCACGAGATGAGCACTATGGTGGCGGAAAGGCGTCAGGAAAAGCCGGCGAATTTTGGCTGTTCAGCCTCCACCTTTTTGGCTCCTCACGCGCACTGACCTCACGCTTCCGCACTTTTTGGCCGTGACTGTTGCGACCTAGCCTTCTCCGCTCATCCACCCCATCATTCTTTGTTCACAGCCTCCATCATCTCACACACATATCATAGCCCACGATGTCATTCACAAAGAAATCCAGCAACAAAGTGTCCGGCGGCACCCTGACCAAGTACGCCTTCAACTCGACCTCTCTCAACTCACTCGAGACGGCGATCAACGTCTTCCTGCCCTCCTCTGCTTCTTCTTCCCCGGTACCCGTTCTGTATTTCCTTTCCGGATTGACATGTACCGAGGATAACGCAGCTCAAAAGGGTGGATTCTTCAACGCTGCCGAGGCGGCCCAAATCGCCCTTGTGTTCCCAGACACTTCGCCTAGGGGTGCCAACATCGAAGGTGAAGATGAGAGCTACGATTTCGGTACCGGTGCCGGATTCTATCTCAACGCTACGAAAAAACCTTGGAGTAAGAGTTACAATATGTATGATTACATTGTAAAGGAGTTGCCTGAGAAGTTGAAGGAGAACAAGTTGCCCATTGTAAGTTTTCGTTCCCCACGTACTCTCGCTGTCTCATTCTTTAGGCTCGCCGAGTACTAATGTAAACCTACGCTTTTGATACCTTCATCCTTGCCGTTTGGGTTACAAAGGACACTTCCCGAGCCTCCATCTTCGGCCACTCGATGGGAGGCCACGGTGCGCTCACCCTCTACCTCAAAAACCGCTCCTCTTACCTCTCCGCATCCGCCTTCTCCCCCATCTGCAACCCCACCTCGTGCGAATGGGGCAAAAAAGCCTTCACCGGCTACCTTTCCAATGGCCTAAAAGAAGGAGAACAATACGATGCCACCCTCCTCCTCCGCCAATCCAACTCACAACCAAACATCTTGATCGACTCAGGTACAGCAGATGACTTCTACAAACAGGGTCAATTGCTTCCTGAAAACTTCCAAAAGGTTGCCGCAGAGAAAGGTTGGGACGGGAAAGGAAAGGGGGTGGAGGTAAGGTTGCAAGAGGGTTACGATCATAGTTACTTTTTCATCTCGACGTTTGCTGAGGATCATATTAAGTTCCATGCCGGGTTCTTGAACAAGAAGGCCTAAAAGAGAAGAGGGAGACGTATACCGTTGTTGCTTTGGCGAATGCAAAGAAGTCATCGGTTCGACTTAGGACTCTCAAGTGTATGTGTGTGCGCCATGAACGGATGAGAGCGAACAAACCTGCATCCAGACAGCGCACCACATCAACCAAAAGTGTCTTTCTTCTCGGTCTGTCCAGCGCTTCGTTCGTAATCACAATCCACGCATGATCTCAAATGGACGATTCACATGGCTACAATCATCGCCAGAGATGGTTTAAGCAAAGGGCAGCTTCGTTTCTTCGACTGAATGAGATATGTACATAGGCTCGGAGACACACTTCTGGGTGGGGGTTCCGCGCGAAATCGAATCGAATCGGAGGATGGGGAGGGGGATCTTACTTCGGAAAGATGAACTTGTTTTTGGTTCTTTTTTGTTGAGGTTTTCTTCATAAGCTGCAGGTATGCAGCCTGCATGTGTGTTGAGCATAGGTTATGATGGGAAGATGCGATCCGAAGAAAGACGAGATTCCGAGGATTGTCAAAGGAGTGGAAGGAGGAAGGCGAAAGACCTGCCATGTACACATCTATTGAGCCGAACAACGAAGCCAAGGGTTGACCGCAGAAGCTTTGGAGATGATCCCGAAGAGAAGGCGCGTGAGAGACGACAACGAAGATCCCGCTCGTTGACGATGACGATGGAGAAGAAGGGGAATATACACTGAGACTAGGTTCTCCCCATCGTACAGCGGCAAGAAAGAGGGAAGAAGGCGCCCAACACGCATCTCTCCAAGAGAAAAGCGACGCGTGGGTGGTCAACTACCATTCAACAAGAAGAAACGCTAGTGGGCGAATCTTACTGCTGAGCGGCAGCAACCTTTTCAAGGAGCTTGTCCTTGGGGGTTTTGAGGCCTTCTCCCACAATCTTACCGGCCAGCTCTTCAATCTTCTCCTGCGACAACTTGGCGCTCACCAACAGATCCGCAACGAACGAGTAGATGGCGGGAATGTCGATAGCGGCGTCGTCCAAAAACTCCATGTGGGGCTCGAAGCCCTTGAATGCGGTGTCCTCGTCGAGGTGACCGTCCTCACTGAGCTTAGCGAACAGTGCAGCGACGTTGGCCACATCTTCCTTCTTCTTCTCGATTGCAGTGCCGACAATCTTGTCGACAAACTCGGATCGTCGCGATTCTGGCAATGTGTTGAAAGCCTCGACACCCTCGTTGACATCCTTGATCTCGAGGAACTCCTTGATATCGTTGCCGATCTTGCGCTTGGCTTCCTCGTCCGACATCTCAGTGGGCTTGCTCTCGCTCTCGTCCTCACCTTCGCCTTCGCCGTCCTTGTCATCAGCACCGGGCAAGGGCTTGGTGCGGGGAGCAAGGTTGAGCTTGGGTCGTTGAGGCTCCTCTGCGGGGGCAGCATCGCCCTCGCCGGCCTGGTTGAGCAACGAGAACATGTTGGTCTGCGAGCTGGTACGGGTAGGAGGCTGGCTGCCGTCCTCGGAGCCCTTGCCCTGGGCGTTCTTCCTGCCGAGCATGGTCGAAGGACCGAATGAAAGGGGACGACCAGCGGTACCACGCTCGATCTTGCCGAAGTGCGAAAGGTCACCTGCCTTGGTGGGGCGCGGTGGTGGTGCAACACCTCCAACAGTGCTCCAGCCATCGGGACCATCGCCTCGCTGCTGACCACGCTTGGAACCGCCACGAGAGATGGGACCACCTCGTGCACGGGCAGCGTTCTCGGCATCCCTCTGCGCCTGCTGCTTGGCAGCCTCGGCGTGAATCTGAGCAATGGTCTTGGGGGCCGAATTGTCGTGTCGGGGGACCCATCGAGACTCACGGAGCTCGATAACATCGACAAGCATGAAGCGCATACGCGAGTTGATGGACTCCTCGTTCTTGGACATCTCCTTCATACGCTGGAAGTAGACGTCCATATGGCCGCGGGCTTTCTCGGTGTCGAGCAGCTTACCGACAGTGGTCATAAGCTTGCAGAGCGACTCGATCTCCTCCTCTTCGGGGTCGGTGGCGTTGGCAAGCAGCTTCTTGATGCAGAGATGCATGATACGTTCTGTCAACATGCTAAGCTTGAACAGCTCACCAATGAAGCGAACCAGACCAAGACCGCGACGCTTGGCCTTCTGAGCCTCGTAGTATTCCTCTGACAACAACTCGGCTTCCTTGGGCTCTTCCGAGGGCTTGTCACCTCGCTCTTCAGCAGCCTTGGCCTCAGCCTCGGCCTTGTCGTTGCTGTCCTTCTTGGCCTTGTCCTCGGCCTCCTTGGACTTGGCAGCAGCAACGGCGGTATCGCGCTGAGCCCAACCACGCTCGAAGTCCTCCTGACAACGGTTGAGCAAGTACTTTCGGAAGAGAGAACCACCAACAACGGGCTTGCCGTCTTGGGTGCGAAGGCTCTCGTCCTTGACCTCGGGGCTGACCTCCTCCATAAGCTTGCGGCAGAGACGGGCGTACATCTCGGACCAGGCAGCCTCGTCGGTAGCCTTCTCGAAGATGAGCTGAATGACTTGGCGCAAGGTGCGGCCGTCGTCCTCGGAGACGGACTTGTTGGCCCACTCGAGGATTTGGTTGGAGATCGAGTCGAACTTCTCGAGGGTGAGCTTGTTGAGCAACGCCTTGACCTTTCGCTGCACCATCTCGGGCGAGTCGGCCTTGACAGAAGCACCACGAGCCCATCGGTTCTCGGAGTTGGCAAGGGGAACAACCTGGTCGAGAGGAATGGTGGGACCGCCCTTCTCGGGAGGGTTGACTTGGGGGCCACGGCTCGAGTTGGGGTCGCGTTGACGACCACGGTTGCTCTTTGTGCGGCCACCTTGAGGGATACCTGTACCCATCATGTCACGCGATGGCAAAGCGGTGCTGCCGCTACCAGTGCGCGAGAGTGGCTGCGAACGAGCACCGGCGTTGAAGGAACCCATAGGACCGAAGGCACCCATGGCGCTGGCCCTTTGACCGGAAGCAGCAGCGAAGCGCTCCTCGCTGGTCTTGCCAGGGTGGCCGAAAGAGCCCATGCCGCCCTTGCCGCCGAAGCTGGAAGGGCCGCTGATACCAAGGCCTTGAGCACGGCCAGGAGCAGCAGGAGGGCCCATAGCCGAGGCACGTCGGTTGAGACGCGGGTTGGCGCCCATGCCACCGCTCTCCATGCCGATCGAAGCCAAAGATGGCAGGTCGATGGGCTTCTCGGAGTAGACACCCATGAATTGCAAGAGGAAGTCTCGGTCATAACGGAACTTGCCTGGCTCAGCCGACTCGTTGAGCTCAGGCTTGGGAGGCTTGTAGTCGTTGGGGTAGCTGACCTTGCTGAAGTTGTCGATGAACTTGGCAGAGGTGAGCGAAGCCTGAGCACCGGTCGAGGAGCCTTCACCCTTGTCGTCAGCCTGTTGCGACGAGGCAGGAGACTCGGTGGTGACCTTCTTCTTCTTCTCGAGAGCCTCGCTGTCGAGCTTGATACCGTTGGAGGGAACGTTGAGAGTGCTGAGAGGCTTGGCGGGAAGACCAGCGAAGCCGGGTGTGCCAGGCGTGCGAGGAGTCTGGGGAAGACCAGGGGTCTTGGGAGCGTCCTGACTGGAGGGAGGGACTGAAGAAGCTTCGCGAGCCATGCGCTCAACATCGGCGACGGAGCTGCGCATACCGGCAGCATCCTTGCTGTCACCATCCTGGTGCTGCGAGGCCTTCTCGGTGTCGATAGGAGCGGGCTTGGGCTTAGCCTCAGCAGCAGTGGCAGCAGCGGCGGCATCAGCCTTCGACTTGGCCTCCTCCTCGGCCTTCTTGGCATCGGCAGCCTTCTGCTCAGCTTCAGCGTCAGCCTTGGCTTTTGCTTCGGCGTCGGCCTTCTCCTTGTCTTCGCGTTCCTTCTTCTCAGCCTCGGCCTTTGCCTTGGCTTCAGCCTCTTCAGCAGCCTTGCGCTCAGCAGCAGCCTTCTCTTCGGCTTCACGCTTAGCAGCGGCCTCCTTGGCGGCAGCCTCCTCGTCGACCTTCTTCTTGGCGTCAGCGGCTTCCTGAGCCTCCTTGTCGTCGTCCTTCTTGGTAGCTTCGGCGTCCTTGCCAGTAACATCCTGGTCGGCCTTCTTCTTGGCAGCCTCCTCCTTGCCGGCCTGAATGCGGGCCATGAAAGCGGCGGGAGTCTCCATACGAACGGGAGTGCTCTTGGCAGGAGTGACGTTGGCAGCAGGTGAAGCACGGGAGATACTGGGCGAGCTAGTGGCTGAAACGGGGGCGCTCGACTTTTGCGAGGTAGATGGCGTCTTCTGAATGCTCTGAATGTCGACGGCAGCCTGGGTCTCGGGGTTGACAATGCGGATAGCAGCGCTCTGCCTCTTCTGCTGGGGCTCAAATTGACGAGCTGCTGGGCTCATGGGGTTGCTAAACGAGTGCGAAGGCGAGTGGTGAGCGTAGCTGGCGGCAGGGCTGAAACTTGGTGGACGACCACCCTGACCAAGCGACATGGGCTGGTGGGCAGGCGACGAGACGCCGCTGTGTGCGGTGGAAGGCGAAGGTGGCACGTTGGCACCTCGGGCCGTCAAGGGCGTTGATGGTGCCATGTTGGGAGTGCCGGGAAGACCATTGGGGCCCAGAGGCGAAGAACCGAGGTTGGCATGACGAGGCGAGCGAGGAGTACCGGGCATCTCGTAACCAGGCTGCTGCTGAGTCCAGTGCTGGGGAACTGGCTGGTATCCATAGCCTGGGTGGTAACCGTACTGAGGTGGGGCGTATCCCATAGGCTGCTGGTGCTGCCAAGGACCTCCCATGGGCTGCATAGGCTGCATGGGGACGGCGTTAGCCATGTGAGGGGAGCGAGGCTGCTGAGGACCGCCCTGAGGGTGGCCGTGGAACTGCTGGTGAGGTGGCTGCGAACCGATCCTGGATCCTTGACCCTGGTGACCCGAAGGCGAACGTTGAGGCTCAAAAGGCCTAGCACCGGGGTGGTGAGGGGTGCCTGATGGCGGCCTCAAGTTGGACGAGGCATGGCGGGCACCACCTTGGGACTGAGCGGCGTTGTTGGCCTGAGGAGTGGATGGCGCAGTGGAAGCAGGAGCAGCGCTGGATTGCGAGGGGGAGCCGGAAGCGTTGGACGCAGTTGCCTGCGATGGCGCAGGCGAGCCAGAGCCCTGGAAGAGCTTTTGGAAGTCCATCGACTTGGCAGGGGCACCGTTAGCAGCCGGTGCGTTGTTACCGTCCTTTCCGCCAGCGAAACCGATGGTGGTCTTTTTGGACTGCGAGTCCTGAGCAGCGACCGAGCCGAAAACGGTAGGCTTCTCGCCGTGAAGGTGCTGACCGGAGCTGGGCTGGGCAGCAGGAGAGGACGAAAGCATGGCGTTCTGGTCGTGAACGGAGCCAAAGTTGATGGCAGCGCCGGGTCTGGTGCTGGCAGCTCCTTTGGGGAGACTCACTGCAGACTGACGGCGAGGGTTGGAGGTGTTTGCATCACCGTTGGTGCCAGCGGCGGCGACGTTGTTGGAGTTGCCCGCTGAGACGGATTCACTCGACATGGATAGAGATGGATGTCGAGATACCAAGCAGCGTGGAAGCTACTTCGGATGCGAGCGTGGAAAAGGTGCGTGAAAGAGCCTTTTGAAGATTCGTGATACACTGCTAGACGGATGAAAGTCGAGCAATTGCAGCAACGTAGAAGTCCGAAACGATAGGATCGAAAAAGGAACGGCCGAAGATGGGAAGGGTCCTGTTTTCAATCGCAACTGAGCGTCCACAACGAAAGCAGTCGGGAAGCCAAGTCGAGTCGAGTCGGAAGTAAAGATCGATCCAGATGAGAACTGAGTCGATGTACGGATCCCTGGTAACGAACGAGCGTTCAACGTTCTTGGAACCTGGCTAATCGAAGCGAGGTGAGAACGAAGCCGAGGATGTCGGGAGGGAAGGAGGGAAGAAGACTCTCTCCTAAACTTTCGTCTTTTTTGTTGAACAAGTGCCTTTCGAAACGGAGACGAAAGACTACGAGCTACTAAGAGGAAAGGGGGAAAGGAATAGAGAGAAAGAGAAAAAAGACCTCACTTCGTCGGATGAGGAGGGAGAGGTCGTTGGATAGGTGTAAGAGGAGAAGGTGCGTGAAGCGGAGCTACCGTTAGGCAACGAGCAGCGGCGGCGGCGGCGGGCAGAAGCAGAAGCAGCCGTCACTGTGAGCAGCAGAGCCTCTCAAAAGCGCAGCAAGAAAAAAATCGCGCAAGCGAAAAGCGAGAAGAGCGAAGACACAGAGCGAAGCGAAATCTGCAAAAACTCGAAACACACGCAGAGACACACAAAAGGCAGCGTCACTCGATTCTCCTCTGAGTTTCGAGTGTTGCTGAATTTAGCCATTTCTCATCGCTTTCCTCCCATCGCCGTGTGCTGCCGGGATGAGTCGTGACGTTGCTCTGACAGAATTTAGCTTTTTGGTTGTCCTTGATCGTCTCCGCATCGCCTTTCCGCACTACCTTTCCGCACTCTCTCAAGCCATATCAGAGCTTTCACTCGGCCTTTCCGCGCCGCTCACGTTACTTCAGATGTTCTGACAGCTCGCATTTGCCTGATCGATGCTTCGGTTGAGCTTCGGTAGCTTGAATGCTGAAGTGAAGGCGGACGCGCCGCGAAAGAATAGAAATAGGAGCCAGATCCTCGCTGTGAAGATGCCGGTCAGCGCTGCGAAGAAAATCCCTGCAAACAGCTCAAGAAGAAGAAGAAAGGGCGAGCTTTCGAATATGCGAGACAAAATTCTCATTACAAAGCAGCTGCACGAATCTGTAGCGCCTTTCATCCGTTCATTTCAAGGACCCTTCCACCAATTCAAAGCCACTCAGTACAATTTCTCAGGAAGTTTTGTCATTTTGCACCAAAGACCTGTTTCTTCTTCTCGCAATCAGCGCAAAAGGCAAGTCTTCTGTACGGTGACGGTCAGGCTGAGCGGCCACCAAATGGAGCTGCTCGTTCGTGAGTCTCGTTCAGAGCAAAGGCAACATCAGATCAAGGGTCCTCAAAGTCTGAGCGTGGGATTGAGTGTGGGATGAACTGAGTGGATCTGCAGACATGACCATTCTTGTTTGTGGTGGGACCTCCTCGACTCGAGCGGGCTGACTTACGTTGCATGACATCTGCGCAACCGACCTTTTGTCGATCTTAGTCTTGTTTGGCGCAGGAACATCGTTTTTTGCCCTCTCCACGCTGAGTGCCGTAGCTTGCCCCGTCTCAGCAGCTGACAATTGAATATGGAAGGTATTTACTCGGCGCTTGTGTCTGCTCTGCGTATCCCAGCAGAGGGGCTTGTCTGGTATGAAGACAGATGCATCGAGGAATGTCCCACGCGAAATCCCGCCATATGATCAGATCGCGTCCCACCCTGTTCGTGAAGTACCTTACAACCGTTATCTGCGGTCTGGGGCCGCTGTGCGGTGTGCCAGAACACAGATTATGTTTTCTTGTATATTAATGCTATATTCCGGCGTACCAAACATAAGACTCCTTGTTCGTCTAACGGTCAAGATACGGCTTTTTCAGTAATGAAGCTTCAAGCTTGTACGTACAAGCAGCTGAGATCGGGGTTCGATTCCCCGGCAGGGAACATTTTTTTGCTGTCTTTACTGATCTACGCTCATCGCGTGTCGCGTCGCGTAGATGGTCTAGGGTCCACATCTTTCTGGTCAGTCGCTGCGTAGCCCAAAATCTTGGATTCTGATCCTTGCCAAGAACGTTCCAATCCGATGCGAAGCGGCGCAAACGAGCACCGCTGTCTACTTGCGCGAGCTACAAGGCATCACAGCCGCACAGATACACGCACAGGCACCCTAAACCTCATCTTTCGGCAAAGCTCAGCTCGGCTCGGCTCATCTCACAGGGACAACCTGGCAAGAACAAGCGTGATCAAAGGGGCGAAAGGATCGTGCAATCTACATAAGCTTTTCTGAAGGAAGCACTTCATGTTCTCGCTCGTTGACGGTTTGATAGCTCAGCCAATGGCTATTCCAAGCTCCCCCAGATTCCGACAAGTGAAAGAGGGACAGCGCCGAATGTTGTTGTGGCTATGCACGAATTCTCAGACCCTGTTAATAACGACGCCTGACGATCGTATCAGTCTAATATTCTTCACGGTACGCTTTCAAGAGTGGTGCGAAAACGGCGGAACCTGGAATGGGGTCAGACAACGTACTCACAGAGGAGGATGGATGATCCACGTCGGCCTCTTTCCTTTCGTCGGAGACCTCGGATTCAGCGAAGAGTTTTCCGCCATGGGGACTGTGTCCATTCCAGCGAGCGCCAAAGCTGTCGTCTTGTGATCGTCGGTCATATTAGCTAGCATGTCCGCCACTTCGAGGCTCGAGATCATCTCGGTGGCGCTTGCTGATTTGCGCACTTGCCCTGACCCTCCAAATGGTTCGTTGCCCCTCGTGGTTGAGTCGGCTGTCTTGCATCGCCTGTTCTGGTCGCAATTGCAGCAGCAGGAGCATTTGCTTCGGACACCGCCACCGCCGCCGGCTGTCCGTGGACGTGATTGAGTCGATGATGCTGTGGTCGGGCGCTTGGGAAGCTTGTCAAATGCCTGAGATAAGCGGTGAAGCCGAGACGAAGTAGAGTTGCGCAATGGAGCCGATGCAGAGGGAATGCTGGGTGAAACATCCCTGAGAGGGTGGTCAATTTCACCGGGAGCAGTGAGTGGGCGAGCACCAGGACTAGCATCGCCACGCGACTTTGTCAACGTCGCAAGCAGCCTTGTCGGACTCGATGTGGTTGTGCAGAAAGCACCAAATCGCTGTCGAATATTCGACCTCTGATCCTCGATATCGATCTCGTCATTGCGCCTGATCAAAGCGCTTGTCGATGTATTGCCGTCTGACGTGTACGGTCTTTCCGAGGTGATGGTGGATCGGGAGCCAAAGCCGTCACGATCGCTGGGCAAGGATGGTCGAAAGTCGTGCAGCTGTTGAACGCTGAGTTCGCTCAGATCATCGTGAAGTGACTTGCTCGTCGATCTTGGTCTTGAATGGCTGACGGAGAGTGCTTGAGGCCGCTTCGACTGTTTGGCATTGCTGCTGCCACCTTTGCATCCTCCATCGCAACATGCTTTTGGAGCAGCCCGCAAACAGCTGTCTACTGACAGGCTTAAGACTAGCTCCGGATCCTTGTTCTCTTCCATCGCTCCTGGAGTCTTGCTGTTGACTGGCTGGGGCTTGGTCGACCATGAAGATTGTAGAATCTGAGCAATGAGTCGATCCGTGTCGTCATTGCCGAGCGAATCTTTCAGACTCAACCTCTGACTCGCCGGTCTATCTCCCCAAGTTGCTCTGATCTCGAGCAGAACTAGATGTTGACAGACGACCCACATCACCGACGAGTACAACAGCATGAGATCTTGCGCCCTGCTTTCGTTCCAGTGCCCGACTATGAAGCAGATCACGTTGAAGATCGTGGAAAAAGCTAGGTATAGCACGCCGTTGGACGTCAGTCTGAAGAGTAGAGGAGTGATACTGTTCCACTGTGAATGAACCCATGCTGCCCAGCTGATACCTCCTTTTGTTGTGTCGTCCGTGTTTGCGCCCGGAAAGACGCCGACGTCGTTGTGGTGCTGCCAGAGTCGATACGTGCTGAGAACAATGACGATCGTATCGTACAGAACTGTGCCTGCGTAGAACCAGGCCAGCGGGAAGAAGTCGTAGTTGCCGCCTTCGACTAGGACACACGATCCGTTGATCTTCTGCGCCTTCATGCTGAGGACGAGCAGCGACGAGAAGACCATGAGCGTGACAAGAAGGAGGAAGATGATCACGATGATTCGGGCGTCTTTCTGCCAGATGGCAACGGTCCGCCATCCGAGCAAGGCCGATACCGAGAGCTGAACGAGAAGGGTCGCAATCTCAGAGTATGCGATGCAGTTGCCGTGTTGACGATGCCATGTCGAATAGATGCCCAGTGCAATAGCGACGAGTGTTGTGTACCGCATCACAACGAATAGTATCAAGTGCGGCGCGTTCCATGGTATGGTAAAGTAGATGCGAATCTCGGAAGGTACGGTCCTGGAAAACGTAGTACGTGCCGAAAAAACAGTCAGTGTCGCGTCATATCAGCTTGAACGCCGTCGAGGATGTGCACTTACATCAGGTATTCCCAGCAATATAAGGTTGCAGCAATGACGGCGACCGTTTTTGTGAACGCCTGTCGAGGTAGAATGACGTCAGTGTCGGCGGTTCAAAAGACTATGTCGTCCCTTATCGGGCTGATTTGCTGTACTCACATCATGGGCAATATAGTGCGGAAGAAGCACACCACCTACTAAGAGATCGTCGGCGTCGTGCTTGGCAGGCGTGGTCGTCCCGTTGCATAGCCTAGCTAGCCAGTCTGCTGGTGGCTTGCCGTCGAACATCGAGTCGCCTCGGAATCAAGGTGCAGAGATAGCATAAAGCAGACACGCGTTACACGAGAGTGGATTCTGTGGTGGTAGCGAGAGAAGGAAGACAGTGGGCGTCAAGCTCAAGCTTTCTTGTTCAACGCTCTTTTCATGCCTTGGAACTTGCGATCCAGCTATGCGCCCACCTCTCAGCGCTTCATGCACGTCCAAATGAAGCGGCAGAGAGCGGAACTGGCGTGTGACGATTGACAAGCCCTCCGACGAAGTCTGAGAGAGAATGAAGCAGCATTATGACGTTCGGACGTCACCATCGCATGGCAGCCGTGATACTGACATCACAATACCGGCTAGCTTCTGAGATGTCATTAACGCACGAGGTCGGTTGAGCCAGGCTCTTTGGACCTGCAGAGGCGAGAACTGAGCTGCTTTTGAAAGCCTGCAAGCGCTCTCAGGCGCTTCAGCAACACCACTTCTGCATGGATGGAAAGAAAGGCAGCAACCCATTTTCATTTCGCACATGCAGCGTCCGAAACGATGAGAGCGAAACGCGTAGAGCGCATCGCCAGATTCTGGAGAAACGGTCTGAACGCGACGAAGCTGCTTGGAAGACGTCTTCTGCCAACAAAGTGACATTGCGTGAAAGTAAGCAAACACTCACAAAGAAGCGATACATTCTGACTCATGACTTCCGTGACTGTCAAAGTGCGTGCTGAGGGAAGAGGAGCTGGGCTGCGAGAATTCGCGTCTTCTTTGCTTGTTGGCGGCTGACCCTCGAAGGAAGGGCGAACGAAGGGCGGACACGCGCAGGTCGCGTCAATACCCATCGCCTTGACTTCATTTCAGTGCTCGGCTGCGCTTTCTCTCACCTGCAGCGGAACGGCTTGAGCTGAAGTCCGTGATCCTCTTCACATGTCAAGACTTTT
Source organism: Pseudozyma tsukubaensis (assembly GCA_001736125.1). Taxonomy (NCBI): domain Eukaryota; kingdom Fungi; phylum Basidiomycota; class Ustilaginomycetes; order Ustilaginales; family Ustilaginaceae; genus Pseudozyma; species Pseudozyma tsukubaensis. The sequence continues at coordinate 36,293 of MAIP01000074.1, read as the reverse complement.
AAGGCAGTACTGCATAAGACCCAGAGAACCCCGGTACTCAGCAGCGCAATAGGAGCATTATCGTTAAGCGACCTTGCGATAGTTAAGCGAGGCTTGACAATTCCTTCGGCAACGCCGGCGCCTTTCAGTGTGCTGAGTTCGATCAGCTCTGTGACATCTGCGGCTCATGACGCTTCAAATGAAATCATTATGACCGGCGAGTTTGATACGGATCTTCACAGCCTCCATCACTTCTTCCGAGCTACAAGTATCGCCTTCGTCATCATCAGCGCTCGCCATCCACACCCTACCCTCCCGGATTATGACCCTTTGTGGCGCAGAGACTTCGCTGGACCGCGCATTGCAACCACGTATTACAACTATACACCTCGAGTCGGAACACAAAATGCAATCGAACCCTAAACAGAATGGCTTCGTGGCGACGCTTCCGCCCGCATTGGCTGGTAGGTGTTTCGACACCAAAGAAGATTGCCTCAAGGCTCTCGATACTTGGGCGCTCGAGTCGGGCTTTGAACTGGTCAGAACCGGTACGCAAAACGGGGGGTATGGATATATAGTGTGTAGAATGTATATGCCGCCCAGAAGGAAGAGAAACACTGCGGGGCCACATCCGCCATCCTGCCGTTTCAGATTAAGCATCAAGCTACAACCATCAATCAACAAGTGGGATATCTACCAGATCGAGCCTTATCACAACCACTCTCCAACAGATCACCATGCTGTCCTGGAGCAAACTGCTCATAGATTACTTGCCGCAAGGAGGGCCTATGCACCTCAAGTCAACTCAGAGACGGGGAACAGCCCGCAGATAGTTCCGGCTGCTCATGACACGGCCATTTCTGTCCCATTGCAACCGACTCTGCAAGATTCCGTCCAGAACGCCTCGACAATTGACACAACTCAGCAAGAGGAACAACGAAATGAAGTTCCTTGTCACGCTTCAGCTTCGAATGGTCATCAAACTAGTCACTCGATCGATCCGCCTCGGAGCCATTCTGCAACGCCTCAGCCGGCTTCATCGTCCATCGGACCTATTCGATCATCGCGCAGCAGCGCAGAACGTTCCGGCATTATTGCTTCTCCTCGTCGTGGCCGACGAATCAATATGGATCTACAACTCGCTTCGAACACCGAACAAGTAGCATCATCGGTTTCATCGAGTGACACCGAGTCTGAGGACTCGACCGCTGCCTCTGGTCAGCCGGAGCCCAACGACAGCAGGGAAGTGGAACACCTTCTAGGCACTTCGACCGCCCCGATTGCAGTACCAACCTCTTCGAGCGAGCCACAAACCACTTCGCGCCGCATCAATTCTGCTCAGATTGACCAACGTTCTGAGACTGAACGCTCAAACGTCACTTCGCAGACTGACCTCTTGCAAGATGGCAGCTTCGATTCAGTCCTGCTGTACACGGTAGACAGTCTCAGCACATTCGCTGTACTGAGGCCTGCCCACCGTCAGCGCGCGTTGAGCGAGTTTTTCGAGCGCCCCGACTTGGAGCGACTGCAAGAGGCCTTGACAAGTACGCTTATGCAAGTCAACAACGCCTTGAGGACCTCACGAACGAGTTGGAAACAGATCGCACACAAGGCAGCACAATCAAAGAGCAGAGTAGCGTAAACGACCGGTGTATTAAACGGAGCGAGCAAGATAAAGCGGCCACCTCGACTGGTTCGCGCATTGACTTGAAGACATACGACGAACAGGAGGCGGAGCAAGATCGAAGCCTAAGAAACACGGCAAAGACACGAGGAAGCTAAGCTGGGGAAGAAAGCGATCGAGACTAACGAGACAAGGAAGCTAGGTTGGGGGGAAAGAGTTGGACCGTAGTGCTGTAACCTAAGCCAGTCGCACGGTGCCTAACGCGACTGGAGGTGGAAAAAAGGAGTGCTGCTGCTGCTAGTATGGAGAGAGAGAAAGAAGTAACGAGTGTGATGTAGTACGCGACAAAGATTGTTTTGAAACAAGAGAAATGACCAAGACTTTTCCACCGAAAACGAAAAGAGAGGTCGCCTGACGAGTTTATGGGATGTTGAACAAAAGAGTGTGTGTGTGTACCGCCGTAAAGGCGTTGCGACAACCCGTGTCGCCAGAGAGACATTGCTAGAAACCGAAAACGATGCTGAGATGAAAGATGCCAAAAAATTGAATGCTTGAAAACCCGATCAAATGAGAGTCAGACTTAGTTGATGGGGATCGAAGTGCATCCAATGTTGACAAGACCATCTTGGACAACGTTGGTACAGCAAACTGGCGATGATTTGCAAATGCTCTGAAGCGAAACACCAAGAATGGGCACCTGCTGGCAGTTGAGTCCAATGTCACCGGCGATCGAGTTGAAGCCAAGAAGGCCCGCAAGCGTCTTCTTCTTGCCTTCATCCTTGATCACTTGGGTGCAGCATTGGGCGGTACCGACCGAGCATTGTCCGTTGTTGTTGTGCTCCGAAGCTTCACGTGGGCGAGGTCGCTGTCCACGTCCGTCGACCGAAGGAGTACGCTTAGCCATAGCTGCATCCTCCTCCTCTGCCCAACGCTTTGCCAAACCTTTGAGCAGGTCCTTGTTCCCAACGGGGACAGAAACACCGCTCATCGACTGGGCGAGCAAAGCAGCAGGGTCGAGCGAACCATCCCTCTTGTCACCGACGACGGTAGTAGGCTTATCGAAATGTTCGGCAGTTCCCGTAAGAGCATCGACGTGGTGCGTTGCATCTCCCGTGTTAGTCTTGTCCAATCCCTGTTGCAAAGCATCAATGGCGTACTGCAGCGTTTCGTACTGCTTTACATCCATCGCTCGGCGGGTGTTCGCGCTGTTGAGAATATCGGAGAGAGCAGAAAGAGTGGCTTGAGCAGGTGCTACTTGGTTGACATGATGAATCTCGGTACTGCTCTCACCTCGTCGAGTCTTTTGTCCGTTAGCTACTTGGGAAAGGGCGGAAAGGACGGCCTGAACGGGAACAACCTGGTTGTCGTTGTCGACTTCGGTACCGCGCTTGCTGGCGGTTTGGGCGTTGGCCACCTGGGAAAGAGCGGCAAGGGTAGCCTGAATGGGGAGAACCTGGTTGGTGTTCTCAACGACGTGCTCACCCTCCTTGTTCCAGCGCTTGTCGACCTTCTGCGAGTTGAGGACGCTCGAGAGAGCAGCAAGGGTAGCCTGAACGGGGATCACCTGGTTGCTGTTGTCGACAATGTTGGTCTCACCGTCGTGGCGCTTGGAGACGGACTGGAGGTTGGCGACCTGGGAGAGAAGGGCAGCGGTAGCCTGGATAGGGAGAACCTGGTTCGAGTTCTCGACGACCGAGTCGAATTCGGGGGCCTTACGCTTGTCGACCTTCTGGGAGTTCAAGACGCTCGAGAGAAGGGCGATGGTGGCCTCGATGGGGAGAACTTGGTTGTTGTTCGAGACAATGTTGGTCTCACCTTCGTGACGCTTGGAGACAGTCTGCTCGTTGAGGACCTGCGAGAGGAGAGCAGCAGTAGCCTGGATGGGGAGAACCTGGTTGGTGTTCTCGACGACACTGTCGAACTCAGGGGCCTTGCGCTTGCCAGCGGTCTGGATGTTCTCGACCTGGGAGAGGATAGCGGCGGTAGCCTGGATGGGGAGCACCTGGTTGGTGTTCTTGACGACGTGCTCGGGCTCGTGCTCCCAGCGCTTGCTAGCGGACTGGACGTTCTCAACTTGGGAGAGGAGGGCAGCAGTGGCCTGGATAGGAAGGACCTGGTTGGTGTTCTTGACAACGTGGTCAGGCTCGTGCTCCCAACGCTTGCTGGCAGACTGGACGTTCTTGACCTGAGAGAGGAGAGCGGCGGTAGCCTGGATGGGAAGAACTTGGTTGGTGTTCTTGACAACGGTCTTGCCCTCGTACTCCTTAGCCCATCGCTTAGCACCGACGGTCTGGAGGTTGGCAACCTGGGAAAGGAGAGCAGCGGTCAGCTGGATGGGGAGGACCTGGTTGTTGTTCTCGACAACCGAGGTGGGCTCGTGCTCCCAGCGCTTAGCACCAGCGGACTGGAGGTTGGCGACCTGCGAGAGGAGAGCAGCAGTAGCCTGGATGGGGAGAACCTGGTTGGTGTTCTCGACAACGCTGTCAAACTCGGGAGCCTTGCGCTTCTCGACCTTCTGGCCGTTGGCAACGGCAGAGAGGGCAGCGATGGTAGCCTGGATGGGGATGAACTGAGCATCGTTGTCAACGGTGACAGAGCGCTCAGCCTTCTGCTGGTTGTAGACCTGCGAGAGAGCGGCGAGGGTAGCCTGGATGGGGAGGACCTGGTTGGTGTTGTCAACAACGTGCTCGCCCTCCTTGTTCCAGCGCTTGGAAACCTTCTGCTCGTTGAGAACCTGAGAGAGGGCGGCGAGGGTGGCCTCTACGGGGATGAACTGCGAAGAGTTGTCGACGTCGGTGCTGCGCTTGACACCCTGGCCGTTGGCGACAGCCGAGAGAGCAGCGAGGGTAGCCTCGATGGGGAGGACCTGGTTGTTGTTCTTGACAATGTTGTCGCGCTTGGAGACCTTCTGCTCGTTAAGGACTTGCGAGAGGGCGGCGATGGTGGCCTGGATGGGAAGAACCTGGTTGGAGTTCTTGACGACGCTGCCGCCGTGCTCCCATCGCTTGGAAACCTTCTGCTCGTTGAGGACGGCAGAGAGAGCAGCGATGGTGCCCTGGATGGGGATGAACTGGGCGCTGTTGTTGACCTTGACGGAGCGCTCGGCGTGCTGGCCGTTGGCGACCTGCGAGAGGAGGGCACCAGTGAGCTGAACGGGGGCAACCTGGTTGGTGTTGTCGACGACGGAACCGGCGAGGACGGGGCCAGAGAAGGCGGAGACGGCTGCAACGGCAGCAAGGAACGAAAGGTACTTCATTGTTGTTGATTAGAGGGTTTCCGGTAGAGGTGTGATTAGAGGAGAAGTTGGTATAGCAAAGAGTGTAGGGAGGAGCGTTGGAGGCCTGAAGGCGAGGTATCGGTTTTGGTAAAGAAAGGAAGGGAAAGGGGGGAGCAGCAGCAGGAACAGGGCACGGTAGGGAGAGGAAAACTAGCTTGGGGGATAAGTGCTGAGATGGGATTCGAGGTCAACGTTATATATGCCAGAACGAGGAGGTGAACACGCGAGATGGGTGAGACTAGGGAGGGCATGGAGTACTGCATCAGGTTAGCTCAGCTCTACTCGGTTGTTGGAGCAGCGCTAGAGTCGGATCCTGAATCAAAACATGGCCAGGTACAGTCAGCTTGCTCTGCCAAGGTGCTGTGCTGTGTTGTTGACGGGGCAAGTGGAACACGGCAGTGGGCGTGCTTGTTTTGGATGGCCAAGAGCATGAGAGAATGGCATCAAGTTCGAGGCGCTCGCCGCATTCGCTTAGAGAGCCGACGTTGAATGAGGTTTCTCGTAGGCATGTCTGGGATGGGCAGGAACCAAGGCGAATGTTGAGGCACGGGAAGACTAGCAGAGACATACGGAGGGGGAGATGCTTCCCTCTTGGATGGAGTGGACGTGCAGAGAATTCCTAGGCAGCAGGCAGGTGCATTGCGGAAAGGCGGTTAGGAGGATGAGGCGCAGGGGAAGGGACGGGCGAGGGCAGAGGCAAGGTAGCAGCACAAGGAGACAGGCGGATGCACGTCTTGTGCATCATGGGCGAGTTTGATTTGGGTTGCGGTGGAATGATCCATTGAGGTATGTCTCGTGAGCCAGTTCCGTCATTGTTTCCCTTTTCTCGACCAAAGAAGTTCTTTGCTATTCCGGTCGCCTTGCCTCTCAAATCGATGCTGAGCGCCCGCTTCGCATCAGCATGCTTGGTCATAAACGCAGTGTCTAAGCTTCAATGCAGGCCGATGATGCGACGAAAGCCGCCAAGCAAGCAAAGTTTTGTAAGCCTGGCGTGCTGTCGTGGACCATCGCGTCGTGGCGTCCTCCCTTCATAAACAGCATGTACCCGCTCGTATGAGCTGATCTTGTTCGGAACAATCATGCTAGGCATGCATCGATCCGAAAGCAGTAGACGTGAGCCGCATATGTCTAAATTTGGCCGCATAGAGCTCAAAGTGAGGCATGTAGACCTCCTACGGGAAGCGTATGACGTCTGACGAAGCATTCATACCGGTATGACCGAAGCGAACAGCGGAAAGTAGACAGCAAAGCAGGGCTCGAAGCGGGTGTACAAGTGTAAGCGAGGACCGCTGATGATCAGCAACGGGAGAGCCACGGATTCCAAAGACGGCGACCAGCATCTCGGAAGTAGAGATTAAGCTTTTCGTGCATATACACTCGATCAGGTCATGGAGATCGACTGCAGAGGTGCAGAGGCCGGCGCGCGTATTAGGATGTAGACTGCAGAGTCGTGACGAGAGGGGCAACGATGCCGGCGAACGGTCGAAGCGGGTCAGACGCATCGGTCATATTGTCGAAGGCAAGAATAGAATGAATGGACATGGTTTCGTGGCTGAGCTGCGATGCAGTTGTTTGTGGAAGCACAGCTGGCTCGCAGAAATGCGAATTTTCTCCTGCTTGTGGCGCAAGTTGAATGGTCGTAACACATCGAGTCTGTGTTGGAGGCCAAGGGCTGATCAGCGAGGAAAGGACATGCCAAGCTTGACAGCTTTGTGACAAGCGAAGGTTGGGCAGTGGAAAGCGTGAGCAACGGCAGCAACAGCAGCAAGGAAAGTTTTTGGCTGGCAGCAGGGAGAAATGTCAAGAGCGGGGAGACGGATCAAGTGCAGCGGAAAGCAAGTTGCAAGACCGGACGAAGGATTCGATTCTCTTTTGCATGATTAGGAATGCAGAAATGCATCGTTTTGACAGCTCACTGCACAGACACGTGAGAGGAGAAAAGAGAGAGATGGAGAGAGGAAAAGCAACCTTTGGCTGAGCATTTGCTGCGCTGCTTAACTTAGCGAACGCGAAGCGCGGATGCAAAAGAGCAACACGGGATGCAAGTTCGGAATGTGAGCTCAATTCCTCGAAAAGTGCTTTCTGCGGGTAAAGAAAATACGCGACGTGCCTCTCTGCCTCTCTCTGTACCAATGGACCATGCATGTCGAAATCCGCCGATCTGTCTCACTTTTGTGCTCGAGCACTGATGATGCCAGAATTGACTGAGATCTGCTCGCTGATTATGCTTTGCAGCATCATTGCTGGTGCTGAGCTGTCGTCAAAATACCTGCTAGGGCTCAACGTGTCGTCTCGCGGGCTTCTGACGTGAATCGGATGATCGGCTTGTTCCGGTGTTGCTTCTACAAGTCATTGTAAGTTGTCAGAGACAATCGATGTCTGATCTGCTCAGAGTTCATCACTGTACAGCTGCTTTCACAGCACTTGTTGTACAGTAATCAAGGGACTGAATGCTACCGGCGGACAGTCGAACAGTCGGAGAGTCGGACTTGAGCTTTGACGTGCAGATTGCATCAACCCCGCAATCTCTCCGTAGCCTAGGGGACAATAGCGTGCAGAGCTAGTCGACCCCACACTTGCCCTAGCCTGACGGCAGTCATGCACGAATCTGATGCAATGTCGACAAGTGGGCCACATGTGAGGAACGCGCCTGTCAATCATGTTACTGTAGCTGTCGAACTCGTCAGGGTCTGAAAGTCTTTGACGAGGGGATGATGCAGCAGTTTTGTGTGGCTTTGGCGTTCTGCCCGTGTCTTTCGTCCTGAACCCTCAGCTTGGAATGTGGAATGCAGCGCCTTCTTCATCGCTGCCTTTTTGGCGGTATTTTTTTTTTCTCCATTAAAACCTTTTTGCGACCATCACGTCAAGTATGGCGGACCGTTGGCTGGTCTTGAGCGGAGTAAGGAGAGGTTGGCTTTCATCATCGGATCACGGATATGACCAGTCCTTTTGCACTGGTCCCATCTTTGAACGCATTGCTGTTCGCCCGATTCGCAGCTGTCTACATCTCCTCAAAGCTGACCCTAGAGAGGACGAAGGACGCTCCAAGTTGTTCCGAATTCTTCTGTGATGACCTACGCTTCAGGTCCGCATCCATGCATGTTGGTCCCAGTTCAAGCTTCCTCTGTTTCCAGGATCATCGTGCCTGCATTGGATGATTGTGATATGAGGAATGTCAGAAGAGGCGTCGCAACCTGGCAATTACCCGGCTTCACGCTCATCGGACATGATCCGAAGTAATGTTCAGACAAAAAAAGTTCCGTCAGCAGAGCGTGTGAATGATCCTGTAAATACGTACGCCATCAGCGAGGATGTTCAACGGAAGCATCCGAGATTGTTCGGAGTTGCCAGATGCTTCTTCTTGGCTTCGACGCCACTTTCCGATCGATTTTTGTCGAACTGTGATATGATGTTGTTGGTATAATCAGCGATTAAAGCAGCGTTGGCGGCTTGTCCGAAAAAGTTGATCAAAGTCAGCTGATCCGACGGAGACCATCCGACAGATGCGTCGCATTGAGTCGAAGAAGGGTAACGTGATCATGTTTCTCGCTTTTGATGTGGCTTTTTGAGGCCATCTTTTCGGCTCGAATTTTACGTCGGGCCGATTCCGTGAGATCAAAATCCTCTCGAGACCACGTTCATGGTGTTCCTCGACCCAACTTACCCTCGACGTCTCGCGACTGCCCGAAAGCAGAATCATACACGTGCCGCAAAAATGAATGAGACAAAGGGCTCTGAGACTGGCATGTCTCTTCCGTCTTTGAACGTGGTCTCAGCCTCTTCTCTTGAGCTCATCCTGCTCGCTCATGTCGGTTCCTAACGATCCGTTTCGAGAGGACCGCTTCCGGTCTGAGAATATATCCGACATCATGGCTTATGTCTTGCCAGCTGACCTCGGCTCTCGGAAACATCGTCGTCCGCGGGAGGCTCAAGCGATCGTGGTGAAACGTTTCCATCTCGCTTGTCCACTGTCAGTCAGATCATTGACAAGAATCGGATGACACCTGGCCACCCTCACTAACCACTATCGCACACCCTCCAAATACGGTCATATCCAGTGTTCTTTCCGCATCGAGCTATGGGGCCTCGCCATACAGCAACTCTCACACCAGGTCATCGTGGCTTGTCCTTACACCAGCCACACCATACAAGCGATCACACAACACAAGACACACACTCACACGCGAATCAAAAAGGTAGAGCGAACGGGAAGATGCAGGGAAAGTGAATATGCGTACATTAGTCGAATGGGGGGGAATCTTTTTGAGCACAGATCGTCAAGCCACAGCATAGCTGAGAGCTTGACAACCCTCGGAGTTTCCTTTTTTTGGTCCGCACTCTCACATGCACAACTCAGCGCGCGCGAAAGTGCGAGGTAGGTGACATGCGGACGACCGGGTGAATAGGGTGGCCTGAAGCGAACGACGACAAGATCATAGAGGAAATCTAAAACTTAAAGCATAATCTCATCGGCATCGCTTCCAGCCTCTTTTGTTTTAGCAAAAAGAGGCAGTGTTTAACGACCACCGAAAGCCTTCTGCATGGAGCGCTTGAGGCGGAGCGAAGCACGGCGGTACTCGTCGGTCGAGGCGTCCTGGACCTCGAGGAGCTCGAGAGCCTTGGTAAGCTCCTGCTCGATCTGGATCTTGGCAGGGCGCTTGAGGTTGGCAGCAGGGCTCGAGATGGTCTCCTCGACGGAGTGGACGTAGGCCTCGAGGTCGTTCTTGGCATCGTGCTTGGCAGTGAAGTCCTTGTCGGCCTTGGAGAAGGTCTCGGCATCCTTGATCATCTGCTCAATCTCGTTGGACGAGAGACGGCCAACCGAGTTGGTGATGGTGATGTTGGCCTTGCGGCCAGTGATCTTCTCCTGGGCGGAAACCTTGAGCAATCCGTTGGCGTCGATCTCGAAGGTGGTCAAGAGCTCGGCCTGGCCACGGGGCTGAGGGGGGATACCAGTCAGCTCGAACTCACCAAGGAGACGGTTGTCCTTGCACTGAGTACGCTCACCCTCGTAAACGGGGAAAGTAACCTGGGTCTGGTTGTCCTCGACGGTGGTGAAGACACGGGTCTTGTTGCATGGAATGGGGGTGTTACGGGGAACGACAACACCGAAGACATCACCCTGCATGGCAACACCGAGCGAAAGAGGAGCGACATCGAGAAGGAGGAGGTCGGCAGTCTTGTCGCTGGTCTGGTTGGTGAGGACGGCGGCCTGGACGGCGGCACCGTAGGCAACAGCCTCATCGGGGTTGATCGACTTGTTGAGCTGACGACCACCGAAGAACTCGGAGATGAGCGACTGGATCTTGGGGATACGGGTGGAACCACCGACGAGGACAATGTCGTCGACCTTGTCGGCGGGGATCTTGGAGTCCTTGAGGACCTTGGCGACGGGGTCGATGGTGCCCTTGAAGGCAGCGGCGTTGATCTCCTCGAAACGGGCACGGGTGATGTTGGCCTGGAAGTCGACACCCTGGAAGAGCGAGTCGACCTCGACGGTGGTCTGGGTGACCGACGAGAGAGTGCGCTTGGCACGCTCACAGGCGGAACGGAGACGACGAACGGCACGGGGGTCGTCCGAGATGTCGAGCTTGTTCTTGCGCTCGAACTCCTTCTTGAAGTGGTCAAGGAGAGCGTTGTCGAAGTCCTCACCACCAAGGTGGGTGTCACCAGCGGTGGCCTTGACGGCGAAAACACCACCGGTGATGTTAAGGAGCGAGACATCGAAGGTTCCTCCTCCGAGATCGTAGATGAGGACGTTCTTCTCAGTGGAGGACTTGGAGTCGAGACCGTAAGCGATGGCGGCGGCGGTGGGCTCGTTGATGATACGGAGAACATCGAGACCAGCGATGGAACCTATTGAAGCGTGTAGCCAATGATAGAGAAGAGAAATTGAAGATATGTCAGCATGAAAAGATCAAGATAGTGTGCTTCGTCAAGTATGACGGACTGCTTCCGAATCTGCTGCTGCCACTTCGGATTCTCTTTCCGTCTGTTGTCCCATGACACTGAATGTGCCGATTGATTGATGCGCTCAGCTAGCCGTTCTTAGTATTGGATTTTTGCTTCCGCAACGCTGGAGAGCCTCGGAATTAGCATGGAAAAAATCAATCATCGCTGCGCATGTTGGCCCTTCCCTCCTTTTCTCCGTCCCCTTGTTTCCTGATCCTAGTAGCATTAGCAGATGTCGGATAGTCAATCGTGCGTGATGCAAATACATACCGGCATCCTTGGTGGCGAGACGCTGCGAGTCGTTGAAGTAAGCGGGGACAGTGATAACAGCCTTCTTGACCTCCTTGCCGATCTTGGCCTCGGCGATCTCCTTCATCTTGGTGAGGACCATGGAGGAGATCTCCTGGGGGGAGAACTGCTTCTTCTCACCGAGGTAGGTGACCTCGATGAAGGGGGAGCCGTCCTTGTCAATGACGGTGAAAGGCCAGTGCTGCATGTCCTTCTTGACGTCAGGGTCATCGTATCGGCGACCGATAAGACGCTTGGCGTCGAAGACGGTCTGGCGGGGGTTCATGGCGGCCTGGTTCTTGGCGGCATCACCGATGAGACGCTCGCTCTCGGTGAAAGCGACGTAAGAGGGGGTGGTACGGTTACCCTGGTCGTTGGCGATGATCTCAACGCGCTCGTTGACCCACCAACCGACACAAGAGTAGGTGGTACCAAGGTCGATACCGATGGCGCCCTGGTAGACGGTCTCGTCGACGGGAGTAGCGGGAACCTCGTTGGACATGATGACGAAGTTTGTTTTGGGGGGATGATGGGGAGGGAAAAGGATGATGATGAGAAAGGTCAAGACAGAAGAGAGGATCACGACCAAGACTGACCCGGCCAGCCACTCTCTCACACACACCGAGGCAGCACAAATTCAGTTCGTCGTGCGCCATCCCAAAGCAAAAATTCGTTTGTTCGGTCTTGCCCTGCCAACGCTCTGGAAGGAAACTGTCGCACAGTCCTTCTGCCTTCTGAGACTAGCGAGCTGCCACCGACTTGAAACGGGCCAGACAGCCTGACAGGGTTTTTTCGTTTCTTCTTCTTGCTTTGCTCGACGCCCAAAATTGTGAATGGCTCGAGCTGGTTGGCGGAAGCGTTCGTGTGCCTCGAATTCTGTGTGCCACACAGCACAGCGCTCCGACCAATTCTTCGCAGATCTTGTGCTTCGTTCTTGGTTCTGCCTCGTTGCAGCACGAAAAAATTTGGAAGAAAAGTCGAAGCGAGCATCAGGCAGCAGGCGGAAGCCTAACTTCCACTTTGAACTGAGACTTTCGAGATTCAAGTTGAGCATTTCAAAATTGACACTGAATTTGAACACTTTGGCCAGCTCTCTGAATTCAGAATGAGTTGCTGCGGCACTGGCAAGCTGGCCAAAATCTCGGAACGCGGCTATGGTCATACGTGCGAATACCGGAAATGTGTCGTCTTGACGGTTCCGAGTCTGTTAGCTGAGAAGAAGAAAGGGTCGAGAAAAAGTTGGCCGGAAGCTTCGGTTGACTTTGGCTTTGGCTTGTTCACAGATCGCGTGCCGCTTGATCACCTCGAACAAGTGTTGGTCATCAACTTCTCCACCGATATTACATCCAAGCTCCTGGCACAGTATCATCCTTAAACGTCCCTGACCGCCTCTACGCTCCTGATACTGATAAGCACCACCCGCTCGGAGCTCTCAACGCACACACAACACTCGTCTTACCTTCGCCTTGACAAACCGACACCATGGCCAGCCCGATCGCCAGCACTTCGAGGACCACCCTCGGCAGCTTCCTCAGGAGCTCCGTCTCCGCCCGAGCACCCGTCCTCGCGCGCGGCATCGCCAGCGAAGTTCAGCACAATGCCTCTTCCGATGCTACTGCTGCAGCTGCCCAGGCCGTTGATTCCGCAGCTACTGAGACCAACACCAACAATGACGCGCTCGAGAGGCGCCGACTCCGTCGCACCGTCATGAACCAGCTCTCCGACCTTGGCAGTACACAGACTCGCGCAAACTCGTTCCGACCACACAAGCAACGACTCAACCCCATCGACGCACACAAGCTCACACTCAGCCATCTTGTCGCCTCCACAGCCCAGGTCGGCCACTCGCTGTCATCCTTGAAAGCTGCCAACCAGCCCTACATCTACGGACAGCGTCACGGCGTCGCTATCTTCGACCTGGAACGTGCTACGCTGCCCGCACTGCGCAGAGCTGCTTCCGTTGTCAAGGCTGTTGCCGAGCGCGATGGTGTCATTCTCTTTGTCGGTACCCGACCTGGTCAGCAAGCAGCCGTTCTGGCTGCTACCAAGCGTCTTGCCGGCAACGGTTTCCACGTCACTGCCGAGCGATGGATGCCCGGTGTCATCACCAACGCTCCCAAGCTCCTTGCCTCTGCGATCTTGAAATCCATGGACGACCTTGATCAATCTGGTGTGCCCAACACCAACCGACTTGCATCGCAGACATTGCAGCCCGATCTTGTCGTCGTGCTCAACCCCGTCGAGAACTCGTTCGCCATTCGTGAGGCTACTCAAGCCAACATCCCCACTATCGCCATCACCGATTCCGATGTCGACCCAAGATCCGTCACCTACCCTATTCCTGCTAACGATGACTCGATTCGCAGCGTTGAGCTGATCATCGGCGTTCTTTCCAAGGCAGGCGAGGAGGGACTCAAGATCCGAGCAAAGAAGCTCGATGAAGCCGACAAGATCGAGCGCAAGGTCAACAAGACGCTTCACAGGCGTATCGAGGGTGCCAACTTTGATCCTCGATCCCGATCTGCGCCGACCAGCACCGTTCGCGATCCCGAAGAAGAAGACGCCTAATCACATCACGCCGCTATCACAATTGCAATACAATCACATTCTTATCGTTCATACCCACAATAATCACCCTCGGATCAATCGACGACTGACTCTCACAGCACACTGACCCGCTGCACAGCCCGATTACTGAATGTGTGATATCGCTGACATCACGCAAATTGAAGCCAAAGGAGCCTCAGATGGGGAATGGCAAAACAACAACTTGCAAACGATAGGTAGGATAAGTACAGGAAAAAAGGAGAGAAAGTAGAATGCAGTTCCAATGGGAATCAGTTGGCTGAGTCGGCGCGTCAAATCTGACGAAGTGGCATCGCCCAGCTATCCCGTCCACTCGCCACCCCTCGTCAGTGAAGCAAAGTATCCTCCAGCAGTGGCAACAAGAGCGTCATAGCTACCTTGCTCTGCCACTCGCCCTTGCTTGAGCACCAAGATGCGGTCGCATTTGCGCATCATCTCGAGGTTGTGCGTGATGACGAGCGTCGTCATACGTCTTTTTCGCACCTCTGCGTTCGGCGAAAGAAGAGTATCAACGATGAGCTGCTGATTGGCCACGTCCAGCGCTGACGTGCACTCGTCGAGAATTAAGATGGGTGCTCGAATGCGCATTAGTGCCCTCGCGATCGCCAAACGTTGTGCTTGACCACCGGATAGCTTGCATCCTGCACCGCCGCCGACGCTCGTGTCATAGCCGGCGGGTAGTGTCTCGATAAAGGAATGCGCATTGGCAGCTCGAGCGGATTGCTGGACCATGGACATCTCCATATCGCCAAGCTCGGCACGCTTTTGCTTGCCTTCGACCGGGCATTCGTCGTAGATCTTCGAGTTGGCACCGTATGCAATGTTTTCGGCGATCGACATGTCGAATAGGCTGGGATTTTGACCGACGACACTGATGTGTTCGCGCAGCCACGGCGTCGAAAGATCAGAAATTGGCGTACCATCGACCAAGATCGAGCCAGACCCTGGTTCATATAGCCTCTGAAGCAGAGCTGCGATAGTGCTCTTGCCGCAACCAGAGCCACCGACAACGGCGACGCATTCGCCAGACTCGATTTCGAACTGCACGTCGTCGAGCACTTGAACACTCGATCGTCCGTCGTAAGCAAAGCTGACGTTCTTGAACTCGATGTGACCCTTGACATCGGATGTCAGCTGACCTTTCTCCTCAGTACGCACAGTGCCCGAGCTCGACAGCCTGAGCAATCGATCCAGATCTGACAAGGCCTTCATACTCTTCGAAAGACCCGGCAGGAAGGTCAGCATCTGAGCTGCAAAGGACACGGCAAAGATGATCAAGTTGAATACTTGCATCATCCGCTTGAAGTCGTAGTCACCCGAGATCATCAGCTTGGCGCCGACAAAGAAGATGAGCGCCTCAGCGACGTAAGTGAGCGCTTCGCTCATACCGTGGCCAAAGCCTGAAAAAATAGATGCGCGCATGCCGTTTCGTTCCGCGTCGTTGACAGCAAGCTGATATGTCTTATCAAAGACGGTCTCGAGACCCATCGAACGGATGCTGCGGATATGCGAGACCATGTTGTGGAACCGTTCCCACACGGCTTCGCGTTTGAGCTTGTTGCGAGCCTCGTAGTGGCTGATCACGCGAGATTGGACAAACGTCGCAGCAAGGAAGACCGGACCAAAGGCCACGCCGGCGAGTGTGAGCTTCCAACCGACAGCCATGGCCCAGATGATGCCCAGACTGATCATAGAGCAAATCAGTGCGAGCTGACCGATGATCTGGGCGACAAAGTTGCGTGCGTCATCACCGTCCTTGACGATGCTTTGGCAGATCTTCGCAGCCGAGTTGGAAGGACGGTCGAACCATGATCGATCTTGTGCGAGTACGTTGCGGTACGAGGAGCTGCGTAGTCGAAACAGCCATTCGTCGGCGACAGTTTCCATGAGGAGAAAGCGGGTGAAAGAGAAGATGCCTTCGAGCAGAGCAACAAGGAGAACGAGCATGCTCCATTTGAGCACAGTGCTGTCTTGATTCTCGCGGCCCATTGTGGCAAGTAGTTGCGCTAGCAAGAACGAGAAGATTGGCGTCAATGTTCCTGCCATGACGCAGAGAAGCATGCCCACGATCAACAACGCTCGGCTGGGAATCGTTCGCCAAAGGATGCTCCACACTTCTCTTGCCGTGGGAGCTCGCGATGTCGGTACATCGCTCGCTGCAGCAATGACAGCGTTGCCGGCCTCCTGAACACTTGTTGCGTCCGAGGCAATCACGTCGATTTGCTGCGATGCATCCCATCGTCTCCTCTCAACGGTGGCGTTGCGAGCTCGACGGTCACTTGCTGTTGCACCAGTGGCTTTGAGAGCTTCTGCATCTTCGTAGTACGTATGCATCGCTTGCCTCTCAGCCAGTCGCAAAGGCTTGAGATGCGAAGGTGCACCTTCGATCTTCTGCGAGATGATCAAAGACAGGTGTTCAGACAGAACACCACTCTCGCGCTCCCATCCAAGCATCGATCTGTACTTCATGCGTCGGCGCCTTGAGTACGGCTCATCGTACACCTGCTCAAGTTTGCTTGGCTGCTCCAGTACCTCGAGCTGTTCCATCGAGCCCTGCTGCGATTCGTCCTCGCCTTGACTTTGCTTCATCGACATGTTCCTGAACGGTCCATCCTTGGCCTCAAGGTCAGAGCGGTAGCCTTGTTGGACTACGGAGCCGTTCTCGAGAAGATAGAGAAAGTCTTCGTGGTCGATCAAGGAGAGGTCGTGAGTGATGATGATGGTTGTTTTGCCTCTACGCCACCTCTTGATTGCTTCGTGTACGAGATGTCTCGTTGTCGGATCAAGTGCCGACGTTGCCTCATCAAGGATCAGGATCGATGGGTCGCGCAACCTAGCTCTCGCGATGGCAAGCCTCTGCCTCTGTCCACCTGACAGTGCTGTACCCTTTGCTCCTAGCATCGTTTCGTATCCATCCGGAAGATCACGGACGAACTCATGCAGGAGTGCAAGTCTGCATGCCGATTCGATCGACTCCCTCGACACGTTGGGTACGCCGCTGTCAGCGTTCACGTCACTGCCAATTTCTTGCTTGCCCACAAGGCCGATTGCGACGTTATCATGAACAGACATGTCGAAGATGATCGGGTCTTGACTTACAGCGCCGATATGCTGACGACACCAGTGCGGGTCAAGATACTCGATCGTTTGATCGTCGATCTGGATCGTGCCCGTTGATGGCTCATACAGCCTGAGCAGGAGTTGTGCGACAGTACTCTTACCACTACCACTTCCTCCGACGACGTAAGTCATCTCTGCCGGTGGGAAGTAGAGGTCAACATCTTTGAGGACACGCGCTTCGGGTCGGGAAGGATAGCTGAAGCTAACACCTCGAAGATGCACCTCACCTTGACACGTTGCTGGTGCAATACGGCGAAGACCTTGGACGTTGCCCTTAGCGATACGGGTTGCGTGTGGGAGAGACCGCGCGCGGTGGTGAGTGAGCTTATCTGGGCTGCGAATGCCAGGTGAAGGTGTTGTGGGAATGTCCTCGATTGACATTGGGACAGCTTTGGCTCGACGTACGTCATACTCGAGGATGTCGAGCATGGATGTGGATGCGAAACCTCCATCGCTTGTTGCAGACGCAAAGCTTCTCGATGTTGCGCTCAGGGGGATCTTCTCTTCGGTATATCCAGATGAGCGGATCGAGCTGGTGACGTCGGACCGAGCTCTTGATGTGTTATTTTTAGTGGTGTCGTCTTGAGAGTTGATGAGGTCGATCAAGTTGGCAGCGCCAATCTTGCCCTTGTCGATGTAAGACAGTGCTTGGACGATCTCGTTGAGCGTGCCCGAGACGAGAAGACTCGACATGAACACTGTCATGACCTGCCCAGGAGTGAGCTTGCCCTTCGACACGAGATGGCTACCGAACCAGAAGCCTTGCACGAACGTGGCAAACACCAGACCTGCAGTGAAGCCGAATCGAATGGCCCACCAGAAGAGCATCTTTCTGTACGAAGTACAACCACTCTTCAGCTCGGCCTGAAACCGACCCATCTCCCTCCTCTGCGCGTTGAAAGCTTTGACAGTGTTGATGGCGTCCACTACACGCTCGACCATCGATGTCGCATGCGAAGTGCTCACTCGTTCGCGCTGCATCCACGGTGCAGCACCGATCTCGGTCACAATCGTGACGATCAACACCACCGGTACAGAGGCGAGAATCACGAGTGTGAGACTCCAACTCGTATACAGTGCCAGAACGAGACTCGCCACCGCTGTAGTAATGTGTTGCAGCACGTCACCGATCTCGCGAGAGAGCGCTACTCGGACGTCATCGCATTCTCTTGCGACTTTGGTCATCAATCCTGCAGGTGAGATTTCGACATGATCCTCATCATCTTCCTCTTCATCTGCGTCTTGGGTGCGGTTGAGACCCATACCCGTGTCATACCAAGCCAGCTTCTTCGCCACAACGCTAGCGAACACTGCCGACCTCACCCTAGCTGCCGCTCGCTCCCCTAAGCAGATCCAGGCAGTGACCGAAAGTGTGCTGATGAAGAACGTCGCTGCTGAGAGTCCTATCAGTGCGTATACAGTGCCGAGTACTTTGTGAAGGAAGTGATGGTTGACGTCTGCAGGGATGGAAGAGGCAGGTGCAGCGGTGACGTTGTAGCTCGCAAAAGCGTCAAAGGCTTTTCCTATGACTTTAGACATGATGGTGGGTATCATTCCTACTGCGATGGAGCAGAGAATGGCGGGGAGGAGGAGAACGATAGCATCGCGAAGGGAGAGGAAGGCGAATAGGAGGCGGATGGAGGGTTTGATGCGACGTCGTGGAGGTGTATTGGCGGGCTGAGCTTGTCGCCTGGGCGATGATGATGTCGTTGACTTGTCCGCCGACATCTTTGCGCCTTGCTCTCGTCTTAGCTCGAGAGAAACGGAGATAGTATAGGTGGCGCGACGAGAAGGTGAGAAGATGAGAAGTCAAGGCCAATGGTGAGGAGGTGATCGGGAAAGCTAGGTCAAGGCGGAGCTGCGATCTGCTTTGCTTTGCCACACTGAGGCTGGTAGTGGAATACGATCGAGGTGCGAAGTAACGATGATAGCAAGGGTCTGAGGAAGTCGCTGGAGCAGTAGCCACAGCCATAGCGATAAGAACCAACCTTTTCATCACGAGGAGATCCTCTCCAGGGGCCAAGCCTACCCCGACAGAACTGCAAAAGTATTTCATTGCCACATGCACGGCCCGAGGCATAACACCATTGTCTCCCATCTACCCTTTGTACTTCTGCTTGTCATCGTGAGAAACACTGGTGAAATAAAGCGTTCGGGAAGAGATGATGGAACAAAGGGCTTCTTGGGCGAAATTTCATTTTGCGTGGAGAACAAAGGCGACTTTTCCCATGCGCGTGGCTGCCCTTTGTTGTCCAATAACGCGGTTCGGGAAGCTTTATCGAGGATGGTGTTTCGCCCGATTGTATTTGATTGCGATTCATTTCTTATGGTTTCAGAAAGTTTAGCGGTCGACTTAACAAATCTTATCTTTTTTCGGGTGAGTGGCGGCGGCGATCAGGACGTCGTGCTGCCCTCTTCGGGTGCAAAGTATCGTAGCCTCGAAGCCAACGTAGCCTCCTATCACGAGACTCGGTGGCATACAGCCGAGGTCTGCAGTCCACACTGTATGCAAAGGCGCTGTTACCGACACTACAGTGCTTTGGCCTCCCCTTAAAGTTGGATTGCTGTGTCACCCAAGACAAAGGTACATAGCGGCGATCCATGTCAACAAGCATCCCACTTGTCGGTCTTGCTCTCTTCGGCGAAACGGAAAGCCGAGATGAGCTTGACCCCGCAAAACAATGCGGAGCGGATATCCGAGGGCTCAAAGCGTACATACGTTCGTTTCGGTGTGGTTTAGGAGAGCGCATAGTTTTTCCCACGAGGACCGTGCTCAGAGTTTTCAACACGGGGTCCGGACAAGTCGGTAGTCAGACGTGCTCTGGGTGAGGCGCCTTTCGGCGTCGTCGTGATGTCTCGCGAGTGTCGTCGTTCAGGAACGTGACACAGTGGTGTGGGCGCGAACGAGCCCCCGTTTTGTGATGGGGGAAACGTCTTCACGCGTCGTTGGTCTCTCGTTTCGTTTCGGGGGTGCATACGAATCATCATTGTCTCTTTTAACCCCGCAGACAATGTGCAAGGGGCTCCATCAGACTCGGCAGTAAAGCAAATGTTGACAACATCCGACAGACTGGATCAAATCAAACCCAGGATGAGGATGCGCGGTGCCCTTTGTGTGTCTCTCTCTAACCTCGACAAAGGGATTTCGTGCTGGAAGGCGCTCTCGGGGACACTTGCATCATTGTTTATTCCTTTCACGGATGTGGCACTTGGGTCCCCTTTGTCACTATAATGTGTGTCAGGATCCGTTAGTATCGATCAAAGGGTCGGAAGATGAGGGTCTTGTCGCGATCGAGCCCATGTCACACACGAACTTGAGGGGGTTGTCTCACCTCGGATCGGAAGGTGGTATTGCCGCTACAAGCGCGAAGATCAGAGCAATGTATCCGTATGTGTCGACCACCTGATCAAGACTTGAGCGCGAGCTAGTGACACACACGATGACCAGCTTAGACCCTCGTCATCTGCCCGAACCATGTCCGGAAAGAAGGCTCGATCCTTTAATCCCCAACCTCCGCAGAGGTACGCGTCATGACCCACGAATCTATCACAACTACTTCATATGTAGCGATCCGTCCGCCAATAAGCCGCGGCCTGGGTGTGGATTCGAAGACAGCCGCTCATCTCACACGCTAAGCAAAGAAGGTCGACCAACCCACTCTGTTTCCCACGCTACGTTCCTAGCGTGGGATTCGGGATGAAGCTTACCCCGCATCGCTTACTTTTGGGTTCCTCTAGCGCGGCCGTCGGATGAAACCAGATCCGAAGATGACGTACGAAGATTGAGTAGTGACATGGATCATGGATCATGCTACGCCGCTACTCTAATAAAGTGGCAGTGGCGCTTCGCAGGCGTTTGTGATGATGAAAGGGTGATCCGTTTGACAAGTGACCCCTATTTTTTTGAGGACAGGCTATGCGGGTCATCGAGTGTGAGACTTGGGTCTAGCGCTCGAGCCCCTATCGCTTGTTGGGACGACAGTGATCGATGATAATGTCGGCATGAAAGTCATGCCGAGGCGCAGTGAATAAGATCTTCGGCATGACGCAGCTACTTGTGAATCACAACTTTCGCTGGACAGCGACGATCTTGATCTCTTCACTTGAAAAGCACGTCATACGATGCCCATCTCCGACGCCAAAGGATCGTCTTCGGACATCTGGCGACTATCGAGGCGGCGTACAATGGCAGCACAATGGGGCTCCTTTCGAGGCAAGGTGAGATGCCAGTAGCTGCAACACAATCTTTGTCTTCCGGCGGCTGATTCAAGGTTTCCGGGCGTCTGTTGTGCATTTCAGATACTGGCTGATCGACCAGATATCGGAGTTCTGGAAGGATTGATCGAAGTATCTTCGTGCTGTCATTCAGAGCAGCTTGACGACCTGTCGAGTAATGATATGTCCGGGCCAACACTGAGTGTCAGAGGTAGATTCCTTGAGAAGCTCCGACTGAGATCACGGACAGCGACGAGCCGATGTACAGTCGATCGGAGCTGATCTGATCCTCTGCAAAGCAGATGCGCTTCCTCCTCAGCTTCGGTCTCCGCTGACGATAAGCTCATTATTGTAGTTGTGCGAACAGCACCGGTCAACACGGCAACGCAGAAGGCCTGAGCGTGTACAAGCTTCCGCCGGACTCACACAGGTGCTCTGTGGGTGTGCTTTGATATATCCGCTGTACACCAACAGCGAGAGCTCGAAACCATATGGGCCGTTGCCATTCATTGATCGACTTGGATACAGCTTGACGGACAGTTGAACCGCTGTGCTGAAAGATTAATGAAAAAGGATCTGCTGCGCGTGCGAACGTAAGGCGACGCTCGCATTGAAGGAATATGCTTCCATTTGCTCGTCTCAAGTCCAGCAAAGAGGGCGCTATCGTTGCACAATGACAGTGGCTCGCCGTCGAAGGCCGAAGTCAACATTGCAAATTGCAAACGATGTGCCGGCTCAGCAACTGCTCCAAAGAACCTCTTTTCATGCATCACATGGAACTGTGACTTTAGGGGAAGGCGCACTCTCACAATACAACGTGACTCAAATATTGCTGTTCCGACGCTCAAGCCTCGAGCTCGAATCCGCTAACTCCATTGTATGTATGCTGTTACAGATTGCTGGATGGCCCCTTTGATGTACTTCTCGGCACGATATTTTGCGTTGCTGGCTGGAACAAAGGGAGGCTTTTTCTGCGGACAAAGCTGCAGGAGGGGAGCCGAGTTGACCGCTTTATCCTCTTGGCACCACAACAATGGGCGGAGTGGTTAAGATGAGGCAGCCTGCGAGGCTATTCTAGTTTCCCACGTTGGCGGTGCGAGATCCAGCAACAAGGGGAGGCTTGACTAGGACCCCAGGGTGCCAGCTTCGACGTTCAGAAGAGCAAGCCTTACAGCACGGGATGACCCTTTTTTGATGGCGGTGGCATCACCATGGCTTAGTCAACAACCCTTCTTGTGGGAATGCCGAAAGGCGTTGCGTTGCAGTCTCAATTTAACCCTGCATGGTGTACATTCTTCTCTTTCTTTTTCTCCCACACCAAAGAATCACAACAGATATCTACATCCAGAAGTTGATCATCGGTCTTCGGCATGGCTTAAGCTGTGACAGAGCGGTTCCGATGCATAAAACGCTGCGTGGCGTTCGGGTTGCCCTCGAGTAGTCGGTTTCTGCTTGCGCTTACAGTGCCCGCGGTGGTTGCCACTTTTCAAGTTGCGAATCCCGAGGTGTATGCTAGCTTGGCTAGCAACCCGAAGACGCGGTCCCCCTCATTTCCCGCTTCCGGTGGCTTTTGGATGTCAAGCCTCTTGGTTCGCACGGAAAGGTTGCTGTTTATTGCACGGATCCCTTACACTTCTCAGCTGGGGAAGGTGGGAAACGAAGCTAGGAAGTCGAATCTGAGCAACTATGAGATGCTTCATTTCGACGTGGGTCGCTCGATAATGGAATGATGGCTAGGATTGCTCTGTTCGAAGCGCATATAGCTCAAATGGCCGCCAAAGTTATCCCGATATGACCTTCAAGAGAGGCCCTCTTTTCATGAGATCCAACACCGCTCTACCATATTGAGTTGCACCTTCTGCACTGACCTCGAACACACTCTAGGGTGCATCCAAGTACGCTCAGATCTGTTCTGAAGGCTGTGCGACATACGAAGCAAAGTTCTTTCGACGTTCGCGCATACAAGCTTGGCCGAATCGGTTGCAACAAATCACAGGAATTGACAGCTCACAACGTTCTGTTGAGCTCTAAGAAGCAAAGGATCAATTCATAGCTTGCTACGTGGTGACCTGCATAAGATAGTCATAGCTGCTGGTATCGTACACCTACAGTCGCACTTGAAGTGAGCCTTTTGGGCGGCAACAGACCCGCAATTGAGCAAACGTCTTCCGTCGACTGTCGATCATCGGTCACCTCATACTTGAAAATTCATGTTTAGCCGGCGAAGGCGATCAATCGAAGGCAACAGCTAAACGGTGTACTGTATCTCGACTCGAAACGGGTGTTCATCAAGCATGTGCAACAAAAAGCGGGGTGATCACCGCAACGCAGTTGGCCGCTTTCCGAGAATATCCACGACGAAGACAACGGAAGCGGCTCATTGTCATCTGTTCGAGCTTTCTTCGAAGGTTGTCTGTGCGGTGAATATTAAGTTGACCGGTCTAATCTCTGATGCCGGTGATGCTTGTTTCCATGATACGAGATCGTCTGATTGCATGAAAAGAAGGCTCGACAACATCTATCGTTCATGCTGTGTCTGGGGTTAGTGGGTTTGCTGTAACACAGCCTCGTCAGCGTTCTAGCTGCTGAATTGGGTTGACGGAGGGGAAAGAGGGTGACAGACGACTCGATCGAAATCTAATCGGCCTCATCAACTTTGGCATCCGATCAGCGCTCGCAGACACGTCTCTTGCAACGAGCAAACAGCTGATTTCTTACTCGCATGAGTTCAACACTTGCTGCTCGCATTTCGGCCCGTTCTTTTCATGTCTACCGTTTCTTCGAACATGGCGTAAGGCGAACCTTTTCATCCCTCAAGACGAGTCTCAATCCAACTGCGCACATGTAACGCGGACTTTCAAACCAGCGCTTCCTGCGCGTGTGAGACTGGTGAGCAGCAGCCAGACCGTTCTATTTGCATGTATCGCCAGGGAAGAAAAAAATCGGATTTTTGTTTTCTCATGCACCTTGCGTTTTTCTCCCCAACTCCGCTCGCCGCGGCAGGGTTGAGTCAAGTTAGAGCTCGAAATTTGGGCGCTTTTTTTGGCAGTTTTGGCGCTGAAAGGGCTGGGCTTGAAATTGGAGAGAAATTTGCCCACGTCGCACACAAACCCTGAGAACATGACGCCGCCGCGGCTGATGACGGGAGCACTAAAAAGGGTCGATTTGTTGGATTCAGACATGCCAACTCCGACTACTTTACAATCCGCTTTTGCGAAGTCGCCGTCTGCTGCGATGTAAGTGCGAGGCAAGTCGGACCGTATTTTGACCGACATATGAGACGAGACACTGAGGCTTCCGAGGTAGGGCCTAGATGAGAATCGCGTGTTTGGTGCGTCGTACGTTGCCTCTGCGCAACAGCACCCTTTTCTAAATCTGAGCGAGAGAGAGGGTGTTTTCTCATCAAGTCGGCGAATTTGGTGAATCGATACTCTTTTGCTCGCCTCGCGTTTGACTCGCCGTGCAAAGGCATGAGCGCCACTCTTTTCTGTTTGTCAACTCTACAGAGAATGGCGTTCGCCAGTCATCATGCTTGCTCTTGTCTCGTCTCTGATACACTGTAGACCGAGACGTTCGCGTAAAGTGCTGTGTGAGAATAATGATTTGCTTTCTGGGTAGCCTTCTGGCCAATCTAAGCAGCCCAGTGACTTGATCGAACCAGCTCGATACGAGCAGCCGGCCGAAAGCCATCCTTCCCACCTACTGGGACCAATGTTTACATCGTAGACAACCGCTCAACTGTCGGCAGCGCCAAGGCCGACCTACTTCACGATGCGTTCACGGAACCCGGCTAGAAAGGCTTGCCGATGTTGAACGAGAGATGGGATGTGTGTTTTACGCATGCAACGCGACGCGCTGCCATGCGATGCAATGCAATTCAACGGCGACTCCTCTGCCACTCATCACAATGTGAATGCTTTTTTTCTTTCGGAAGCGCTTCTGCGCAGGCTGCATCGGGGCGTTCAACATCTTTTGTTCACTTTGCTGCCACAAACATTTCGCCCACGAAGCGCCCAGCCACCCTTGGCTTTGGTAGAGAGGACGTGTAAACAACCAGGATGTAGGTCGGATACCGGGCTCCGAGATTGCATTCTGTGCCGACAGGTAGAGGTTGAAAAGCATGTGCTGAGAGATCTGTGGAAACATTCTGCGACAGCGGTCGGTCGTTCGTTCATGGCACGCATCTCGAGGTGGACTGCTGATTGTATCTGAGAGCAAGGCATCAAGAGCAGTCGTTGCAATGGTGAGATGCAATAGATTACCGCACGAGATGGCATCGGATTCCGGTACCGCCTTGCCGTTCAACTCGGCGACAAATCGGTGAGGCTGAGGACGTGAGCGGCAAAGACCTGTCTCGACTGACCATAGGCCGCCCTCGACTGAACACTGTCTCTCCTCACCACATAGGTTGAATTGATCTGGCATTTTCGCCGCCCTCTTTTTCATTCTCTTTCTCCAATTTTTGCCCCGCTCCGAAATAAGTCCTTTGGGCCGGCGACCTCCTTTCTGCTCCCGACACTGGCGCCTGTACCCAGGCAAGAAACCTTAGCGTCCCTTCTGAGACATCTCGGGCACTAGATAAACAGCGCCTTTACTACTGTCACTGCCACGAGGCCCACTGATCTTATCAGAAGTGAAGTACAAAGTCGGACTGCCAAGAAAGAGTCAAGAGCGAGCTTAGCGCTCTCCATCGCGGAGCCCGCCGAAAAGAAAAAAGACGAGGATAAAAGGCGCACATTCGGCCTCGCTTACAACGACGTTTGGGCCAAGGGCAAGAACGACCAATTCGAGGGTACACCACTTTTTTGCTTCTTACCGAAAATCGCACGAGAACGTTTCCCAAGCTGGCCAAAACATGTGCATCGTCTAAACGCGACACCGTCTAACGCGCCCCTGAACGAACTCAATGCTCGATGCGGTGTTGATGAATCTTGTCTCTCTTGTCGGAGTATCTACTCATCATGCTTGCTGGCTGCAGAAAGAAGCATTACCGAGTTCACTGGAGAAAGGAAGAGGACGATGAACTGCATCAACCCCTATCTTTGTGTAGAAAGGCTTTGCAGCATTGCACACGGAATTTGGAATTGGAGCATACGAAGCGGGAGCCGACTGAAAGTTTTGGGAGTTACAGGGGCGATTTCCAGCTTGAGTTGGAGTTATGCGGACGGCTTGATGTTTGGTGCACAGGGCAAAGATCTGGCTCTGCTTACTCTCGGCACTGAAAGTTGCTCGGACCAAAGGAGCAATGAGAATGGGGAGCCTCGCGTGTGCGAAGCGAAGCCTCGCTTGTGCGATCCGAAGTTTAAGAAAAAGCCAAGATTTCGGCTTCGGTCGTCACACACACGCAAATGCTCGCCCTAACAGCAACAGTTCGACGCGAGCGTCATTTTGGCCTCTCATCCTCGCTTCTATCCGAGCTGCACTCTCCACCCATTATCACTTCACATCCTTACACCTCGCTTATAGCTGCCATGCTCTCTTTCCTTTTTGGGCCGAAGCCTTTCCTTTTCTGGTGTCTGGTACAAGTGTGGTGACGCCTAGTGTCTGCAATCGACTACGCGATAGATTGAAGTTGTCATCAGCGGCTAGCAAACCTTGTTCTCCTGCCCTATGCAGCGATGCGTGAGGTTCAGATCTACGTTCAGATTCGGCATCGGTTCCGTACCGCAAGCCACGCTGCATTGCTAGCACATCAAGCTGTTTGGCATTGAACTGCATCATCGTTGCTAGTCAAGGGTTGTCACGGCGTGACCGAAGCGCCTTCCTTTGTTCCCTGTCACCCATTGTCAACACAAATGCTTTAGGTTTCGACAGCTTCGATCGAATCCAAAACAGCGGCTCCAATCGACAAACGCCACATCGTATCTGTGTCTTCCATTTCACATGTCATCGTCGGTTGCACAAGATCTATCGAGCCACTGAAGTCATTATTGCTTCTCGGAATGGTGTAGCTGTCTTTGCCGAAGTCGATCGGACTTTGAAAAAATAATTGCAGTGCAACGCGGCTTGGACCGAAGATGCACGATGAGCGACATGACCTTTCTTCTCAACTTTGAAGGATGCCCGTCTTGCGTTCGGCTCTCGCTCGCCCGCTAAGCAGCACGAAGCATCATCTCAAACACCACATAGGGGGGTTCGGTTGCTGGCGAGAGACATCTCTGACGCTCGGTGCTAAGCGAAGGGAGGAGATTAAGCTCATGTCGAGTCTCTCTGTTGCGTGATTCGCTTCATCATCGAGAACCTTCCCGACATGATGATGCTCACATCCAGGAAATGGCATCCGAGAAATTCGTCGTCGAATAGGGCTTCGAGGTGCTCTCAACTAGCCGCAAAATCTCCCCGACCTTCCGAGTCTAAAGCCTTCGATGAGGATGAGCTGGCGAGAAGATATGCAAGGGAACGAGCGCCCCACTCTGCTGCTTTAGACTACTGCACCCCGCGTCAATTAATCTTGCAGCATCTTCCAATCAGGATCTGCCAATTCGCAGGCTAATGCGGGCGTTGAGCTGCGGTGCATCGGAGGATCACACGAGCGATCTCTCTTCCTTTGATGGTGTCCCCAAGTTCAACATCGAAGAAAACAGAAAAGAAGCATGTGTCATTCGAACAATGGACGATCATCCATTCCTTTGATTTTCTCTCCGAGGGCCCGAACGGTAAAGCGACGAGCGTCACGCTTCTACGATCAACTCCGCCATGTGCTTCATTGCTTGGTGACTATTTTTCCGAAAATTCTACATCAAATCTCTCACGTCATTTTCTGCCGGCACGCAGAGTAGGAAGAAAGTGAAACTCGCGGGAAGCAAAGATTCCACTCTTCACCACCGAGTCTATCCGCTGTCCGCCCTTCCCTTTCTCTCCCCCCTTTCTTCCCGACGTGGACGTCAGTACTCCGAAATACCCAGTTCGTGACAAGCCAAACCGTAATGTCGGCATCCAATCAAAGGGCTTTTTGGTCGTCTTTTGATGTGAGGTGTAAGCGCTTCGCTTATTGCGGCTGCTATGCGCTGTACACTAGACAAACATTAGTGTAGTGTGGCTGCGCTTTGGGGTGTGCATATCGCCCAAAGTTAAAAGAGCATCACAAAGAGTGGTAAAAGTAACACGGGAAAAGCGTCGGGAGCCGTACGTTGACTAGGCTTGGTGTGCTGCCCGGCGACGATCAGCCTGCGCCCGTCAAGCGCCTATCAATCTTATCATGCGGTCCGTTGCCAGAGCACGGCTGACACGGCCCAGTCCGGGCACCACTGTATCGGCAAGCGAAGATGGCTGGGTCGCAACCCGCTCCGACAAGAGATCAAAGCTTTTTCTCGGTTGTGAAGCGAGATGGTGTTGGCGCTAGAACGGCACACCTTGTACGTTCTTGGATGATCTCGCTGGCACAAACAGTAAGCATGCTTCGAAAGAACACCAGAACAAAGCTCTAAAGCCAAGACTAGAAGCGCTTCCGAGATGGTTCGTTTGTCGTCTGCTTGGGTTTTGCTGCAATGCAGAGTCAAGCGAAGGCGCTACGATCTTGCTGTAGCGAGCCCAAACACATGTGCATCTGGAACCCCATCGATCTTTCTTCTTCCAGCACTTGATATTCGGTTAAGAGGAAGAGAAGGACCGGACAAAGGTGTGCTACTGCATGTGAGTTGAGAACTGTACATCGAAGAAACGCTTTCTTTCGTGTGTGTGGTGCTTGCATATGCATGCCCTCCTCTCGCTTGCGAGATTAGTGCTTGTTTTTGTCTCCGCATTCGGATTCGAAGACGAACGCCGTGCTGGATCTGATCAAGAGGGAAGACTTTGTTTCAATCGTAGCGAGGTGCTAGCCGCCTAGCGTGGGTCGTGCAGCGTCGGATGACAAGAACAAAATGTGAATGCAGAAGCTTCGAACAAGCTAGCCGAACCTGAGAAGGGCAACACCAAGTGAGCATAGCAACGAGCGCTCACAGTGTGGCACAGCACGCTACAATACGAGGCGAGAGCAGCCACACTCACACACTCTATACCCTAAAACTTCTTGCTTGCCTTCGCTCGCTTCCCCCGCACACCGCCAAGATCTCTCTTCATTTCAGAGGACCAAGATGCAAAAGAAGAAGGTGGTGTTCCCTCGACGCCAATGCAAGCGCCCAGCGCCAACTTTGCCAGCCAATAGATGCTTCTTCGCTGGCTTGAATCCACAACAACGTGTCAAAGAGTGGTAGCCAAGCCACGGCGTCAAAAACCCTTGCGGCACTCAAATATGGCAATGTGCCATGCTGGACGGCGCCAAAACAGCAATCTCCGACTTGCAACCCGCAACCTTTGCTTGCACGCTTCACACGCAGCCCTAACAACCAACGCAACACCGCTTAACAACGACGAAAGAAGGAACCTTCCTGTTTCCTGTGCTTGCGTTTTTGGTCAAGCTGCAAAGCGTGCTGCAGGTGGTGCAGTGACCCCTGTGTGTGGTTAGTGATTAGCAAGCATGAAGGAGCAGGCCTCCTGCATCTTTTTGGTTTGCGACTCCGACATGATGCTCCCTTTCTCCAGGTTTAGTTTTTGTTTACTGTATTTTTTCTAAAATCAAGTTGCTGCCTCTGAATAATAATGGAAAAATTAGAGCTGAGAAGCGAGCGAGGTGTGGCTTTGGCCCGTCACTTTGGCTCAGGGCCCTTTGGTTGCCCTTTCTCTGAACTCGGCCATTGCGGGACCCGCGCTCAGCCCGCCCCAGCCAGTTCCGCCAATCAGCCAGTCAGCCAGTCAGCCACCGAGAAATCATTGCCTCATAGCCCGTTCTCCCTTTTCCTGCCTCGTCAAAAGAAAGTCTCCGCGAGCCCGTCTGGAACCCGTGGCAGTCTCAGACTGTTCCCCGTCAAAGCAGCATCTCTTTTCTTGCTGCAGACTGCCCCTTGTTCTCGTTCCCTCCTTGCACCATGGTTTAGGGTTCCGCTTTCCGCTTGCTCTATTCCACCTCGCATCGTTCTCTACGCCGAGCTCTCTCCCTTTTACTCGCTCGCACATGCTTCCTTTTGTGTGTCTCTCACGCCTTGAGTCAACCCTGGCACACAGATTGCGCTGGTTGGTGGCCTTTTCTGTTGGCGCTCCTTGCCTACGAACGCCGAACCTGTCAACAGAACTGATCAGCCATCGTCGTAACAATGCCAAAGCCAGTACCGCACCTCTCACGAGAATGTTCATGCTCTGGGCGTCATGACCCCTGCCCTCGGTCGAACGTAGCGTTCTAGTGCTAATGCTTCCTGCCCCTTGCACTGCACCGTTGAACAGCGAGGTGGTCATTCAAAGGGACTTTGCGCTTGCGTTTGCGCTTTTGTTTCCCCTTCTTGTTCTTTTGTCGGATAGCAGCCGATCCAGCTTGACATGCAGTAGTTCTTCTCTGTCACAACAGTGCTGTACAACGCGGTCAACTGTACAGTACACGGTTCCCTCGTCTGAGTTCGCGTTGTAACCCCTTTGATCCACGCTCGAGCCTTTTGCTTCTGTGGTCTGTTGTCAAATCCGACCGACGTTCGAAGCGTTTGCTGGCTGGCCAATTGGCTGTCGTTGATCCTAGCAACAAACTCTTGATCTTTGCTCTGCCGTACTACACAGCGCAGTGTAGGCTTAAGACCGTTCCTTCGTCGGCTGTTCACAATCCGCAAGCTTCACCTAGATAACACACGAAGCTCGCCGTGTCACTACGAAAATCGGCTGTCACTGCTGCGCTGTGTAGACTCTATCTCTCGGTCACGGCAACTGTGTGACTGTCGCGTGCGTCGGTCGGTTCCTGTGTGCGTGTGTGTGAGTGTGAGCAGCGTGTCTGAGTTCAAGGCGAGAAAAAAGGAACAAGGCGGTGAACTCGAGACCGGCCTGTGCTCTCGGATCGAACTCTCCCTTTGAGAGGCAAATTCGATTTTTAGCAATTTAGGGAAAAAAAGGACAACTCACTGACCTCATGCCAGAACTTGATTTGGCAGGTCAAAGTCCGCTTGTCAACTGCGTGACTTTTTGGGCGTTTTTGAGTGAGATGCATTGACCGCCGCCGCGGCAGCTGCTCACATCTCTTTTTTCTTTTTGTTCTAAAAATCTCCCTTTCTTGAGTGGAAATTTGAAACTCCTCTCTTGGTTCTTCTGCCTTTGAACCCTTGAACAGCGCGGTCAACTCGCCACCTCTGTCGTTCAATCTCTGTATCTCTGCCTTGCAATCCGCTAATTCGGGATCCAGGTCCAGATCCAAGTTTTACCGTCAGACAAGAGAAGAGCACCCTGATTTTTTGGAGTCCTTGCTCTTGTCCTTGTCCTCCCCTCTTGCAGAACTGACTGCTTGTTCGCCAGGCTGTGTGTGTGTGTGCCGCGCGGCACTTTGGCCCCCCTTCCCTGTGTTCCAATCTATGAGGCCTCTCTCCCCGCCTCGCCACCTGCCAGGGTTTTCCTGTGTGTCCCGCTCCTACTCGCCTCACTCGCTCATGCTTCTTCGCTGTGTAGCGCCTATGGCAAACCTTCGCTTGTGCTGCTCCTGCTGCTGCTTCTTCTGCTTGATACCGTAGCCATACAAGCGTGCCGCTCGCCTAGCTTGGCTTCCTTCTTGCTCTTGCTCACCTCGTTTCCAATATTATCTCGACATCCTTCCAGCCATCATCTCCATCTTTCCTTCCCCATACCTATACTCTCATCCGTCGACGTCTCACTTCATACCGAGACACCACTCCAGCCCTACTTATACCTACCTGCTTTCTTAGCTCGTACCTCTTTCGACGACTCTACCCCTCCCTGCTTCCTCACGCTTTGCATTCGACATTCAGCATCTTCACCTTCTCATAGATTCAGTCTTTGCATCTTTGGCTCTCAATATCTCCACCAACTCAACGGCAAAAGCATCTCCTACTCTTACCCGCTCCAGCACTTCATCAAGCCTCCCTCGCCGTCCCGTCTTCATTTCTTAGAACGACCGGCAATCCTTCGAACAAAAGCATCATCCAGCTCTCCTATTCCGCAGCATTCTCCCCCACTCTTCACCCCTTTTCTTTCCTGAATAGGCGCGCCTACTTGCCTCTTCATCAACCGGAACTCGCTCACCATCTCCGCCTTCGGAAGCATTGTTTCATCGTTCTAACTCCGCCACCGTAAATGTGCTCAGCAGTCCTTCGCGCCCACTCTCATCACCTTTGATTGTACCGGCGCTTCCACTTCTCGCCTCTCACCTCTTAGCTACAAGTCATCTCTTGCTTTCGACCACAACAACCACCCTTCATCATGGCCGCCACTGTAGCTTCTTCCTACTCTGCCTCTCATGGCTACCAGTCCAGCATGAATGCTGAGGCTTCCACCACCCAAGCCGCCGCTGCCAAGGCTTCGACTTCCTCGTCCAAGGCTTCTTCGTCGAGGTCGTCTCACCGCAGTGACGCACAAGACCGTTTCTACGGCTACAGGGGTAAGTTGCTTCCGTTTTCGTCATCTCGAGTGTCCGGTTGATTCGAACAGTCAACTGACCTGTCACCTTGTATGCTCCATCATCATCACCACTGCTCTCGTCACCACTATAGAAACATCCGAGCTTTGCGAAAGGTTCATCCTCTATCTCTTTGCTTGCCCATTGGACTCAACTTCGGCCTCCGCAAGCCTGCCCTCGTCCAACGGTACTCCTGCACCTCGCCTCTCCGAGTTCATCGCTTACGCCCTTTACAGGACTCGTTTGCCAGAGGCTGTCACCTTCCAGGCTCTCTACCTCTTGTTGCGACTCAAGATCCGCTTCCCTGCAGCACGCGGCTCGTCGGGTCACCGTCTCTTCATCTCTGCTCTCATGATTGCTAGCAAGAGCAGCTGCGACGACACCTACTCCAACAAGAGCTGGGCCATCGTCGGTCAAGGCCTCTTCAGCCTTCGTGAGATCAACCAGATGGAGCGCGAGCTCTTCGGCTACCTCGGCTACAAGGTCAACGTCGCCCCTCAGGATCTCGAGATGTTCACCTACGAGCTTGAGCAGGACTGCGACGGCGGTCGCATCGACCTCGTCGTTCGCAAGATCCTTGAGCTCATGTCTCGCCGCAACAGCATGGATGTCGGCAACCTCGATGGTCCTCCTCGTGAGCGATCCGACAGCGTTTCCAGCATCAAGTCGTCGGCTCCACCTACACCAGCCCTCGACTCGTCCGACTTCTCGTCGCCATCGCTCGACTCGCATGCCGGTCCTCACCGTGTCGCGTCTGGCCGTCACTCGAGACAATCGAGCGTCTCGCAGTCCTTCAGCACACGCGCAAGCATCTCTGGCTCTGCTTCTACCAGCAACATTGCCGCCACCAGCAGTGCTTCCATTCCTACAGCTACTCCTATGGTCAAGAGCGCCAGCCACCGCCAAGAGAGGAGTGCTACTGCACCGAGCTTCATCCACCCCTTCATCAACAATGCTCGTGAGCGATGCAGGCCTTACACCACACCCGTTCACAGCCTGCCCCTCTCCACTTCGGCGTCGTCTTCGTCGTCGAGTAGCTGCAGCAGTGCTGACCGTTCGTACTACTCGAACTCGCCTGCAGCATCCATCTCGTCTTCGTCGATGTGCTCTTCGATGTCGTACGCTCCGTCGACAGCTACTCCCTCGCCGTACGCTTCGCGATCCACCATGAGCGGCCGTACTACACCTGACAACTCCCCTTTCCGATATCGACATTGCCGCAACTCAGTGGGCATCTGCTGACGAAGTTGCTTCGGCACGATACTTTGGAGGTGCCAAGGTCGATCTCAGTCCTACCTCCACTGGATACAAGATCGCTTCTCACCACCACCACCAAGTGACGGCAGCAAGTGATCCTTACCACCTTCACCCATACAACACTTGGAGGTCTTAACTCTTCTTCCCTCGCATTAGCATCCTTCCATCGCATCTTTCTTTCATTCTTTCCCGCTTGTCGGCCTCTCTAGAGAGACGTTCCGGCCAAGCAGCCTTGTTCAGCTTCATTCGTTCTTTCTTTGGGCATCATTCCTTTTCTTTCGCATCATTTCTTTCCTTGGTCTACACACGTGATTATAAAAACCCGTACATACATACACATCGTCTTTATCCCTTTAGATACCCCGCTCTCTCATACAGACGCATAGCCACAGCATTTCTTTTCCTTATATACACAATCGATTCGGTTCTCCATCACAAAATTGCTGGCTTGCTTTGATGATCTGTGCCAATCTGCCTTTTGAGAGATATTTCAAGGTGAGTAAAGAAAGGTGACTCTGAAAGTGCTTTGGTCGGGGCCTGAATCTCTGGCGAGAAGAATGAAATTTTAGAGCTGTTTTTTTCCCACATGTCTCTGCTTTTGTGTCTCACAGTACCCGTTCTCTTCTCACGCGAATAAGGGATACAACTCCGACACTCACCTTCTGTGTGTCTATCGCAGGGGAAAGGGAAGCAGGGGGAATGCATTGCCTTGCCTTGCCTTGCCGTGCCTTTGCATAAAACAACTTTGTCTGAACCTCGGGAGGTTTTGGTTCTTTCCCGCTGTCCCTTGTCCGGGATTGCTGCTGATCCTTTTTGTGATGCCTCAATGTCCTACGGAGCGGGAGAGGGAGTCGTCGATGTTTGAACCACGTTGCAAGCCATTGATCTTGTGTCAACTATGAAGATCGTACACTTTGAACAAATTACTCTCAGCATGATCAGAAAACGTCCATCAGACGTTTCGCTGGCTGGATGGGAGAGCGTCCGCCATTGTTCAGGGATACTATGCATTTCGGGTCAAAGAAAAGTGCAGCTATGGATGCGTTTCGGTGTAAGATGGAATCCGCAAAAGCGTTTTCTCCTGCTGTCTCGGAAAGCAGTGCCGTCCAACGCTGTGGGTATAATTCGACAACGTTTTCCATGTAGATCATCTTTCTGGTTTCTTCGGAGTCTGCTGTTCCGAATTCTATGATCGGCGTACATACTCCCTTCATTTTGAACCGCATCAAGACCCATGATCATGGGAGGGAAACAGTAACAACCTCATGCCGTTCGGCGTATCACAACAGTCAGCCCGACGAGACCCAACGCAGCGGGTTGCCATGAGGGTCGTGGGAAGGGGGTAAACCAGGGGAAGGGGGGGAGTTACCAAACTACCGGATCACCAATTCCCGAAGGTGATGGTGGTGGTGGTGGTGGTGGTGGCTTTCTCACCTGGGCGCAAGGAGGGCGAGTTTGCGCTGCTAACCTGCGCGGAGTAGTTGCATCCTTTGCTTTCTGCTCTACAACCCGCAGATCCGCCTCCGCAAAGCTCTCTACATTGCCGTGTAGCATGGATACCCTCACCAAAACCATCTCTGCATACGGCATACGGCATAGAGGCGCGCCACGCCAACGGCTCCGGTTCGGACACGTTGCTTAGGCTGCTATGAAAACGTTCGGTGTCCGAAGCATTGTAGTGTAAGACTGTGCAGTAACGCCACCTCTGCTGGGAGATCTGCATAAGCTCAGCCCCGTTCGACTCGGAAGAAGAAGGTGTCTTTGAGAGCTCCTTGACAACCAACACGAAAATGAGAGAAGGCGGCGCGGCGTTTGAAAAGCCCTGCTGGTGCTGCTGCGTTGTTGCGTGGAATTCACCGCAACCGCTCCGCTGGGTTGTCTGAACCATGTTGTCGTTTTTGCATGCATCGTTGTCGATCTTTAACGTTTCGCCAACTTCCGCCACCTTCGGCTTTCGGTGCAAAGATCTCCGATCCACATCTCTGTCGCTAACCCCCAAGCGTGCTGCCCTTGATACCGCTCCCCTTTCCAGAGATGCATGAAGAACAGGGCAAAGGCTCTAAACAAGACGTTGTCTCAGATGCAAGATAGGAACTGCGAACTCCGTAAATGAACGCATAATGGGTGTGTGTGTGTGTGTGTCAAGGTGTAGGAGAGGAAGAAGGGGAGATGCTCCTTACGGGTTTCTCACGCCACGCAGTGCCCTCATGAAGATGTTTCTTTGAGAGCTCCTTGCCGCTCATGTGTAGCCCTACCGAAGCTGCAATCCTGTGCAGCGAGTTTCCCTCTTCAGCTCATTCAGCCCTGAGTGTGGTCGCTCAAGGCTTCTTCGGAAAGTGTATGCTGCTTTGTAGGAAGCCATCGTGCGGCCTTCTTACCTCGCTTGCCGCTTGCCGCTTGCCGCTTGACAGCTATGACAGCCTAACCCAGAGTCTCGAGTACGGGCTTTTAACAACATGAGGATTAAACGGGGCAGCATGCGCAGAGCAAGCGGTATATATTATGCTGTGGGCTTTCAATTGACATCTGCGGCCATAGAACCTTGAAAGCACCGCATCCCGTCCGATCTGCGAAGTTAA